>ML780168.1:732598-754372 GCA_009831015.1 Picea engelmannii | reverse complement strand
CCCCCCAAGTAGCTTTCCAGATACCCGTTAAGATTTGGAACACCACAGTTCATTGGTGTATCATCGATGAAGGTGCATCCACCTGCATCATGTCTAAAGACATATGGCAGAAAATTGGCTCCCCTGAGCTAGTACCCTCTACCCGCACCCTTCGAGCTTACGACGGTCGACCAACATCTCCCACAGGGCTTTGTCAAAATGTCCCCATAGAACTTGGGGGCAAAACCATCTTCATTGACATTGAAGTTATCGATGCCCAGCTTGATTACAATATTCTGTTTGGACGCAACTACATGTACGCTATGAAGGCGGTCACCTCTTCTGTGTTTCGTACGATGATGTTCCCCCATAATGGGAAGATTGTCACCATCGACCAACTTACACATTACGAGCCTAACCATTCTGCCAACATCGGTAACATCATACCCCTTGTTCATGTTAGCCCAACCGATTTTCCAGTTGCCAACAATGGCCCTCGATTATTCCAAGACCCACCCATGATGGGCACTTGTCAGGGAACACCACCATTCTTAAACCCATCTTTTTCAGCACAAGTGTGTGTAGTTTCCTCTAAAAGCACTGACATGGAGGATGCTCCTCCTCCTCAGGAGGCTTCAGTCATTCCTGACGTCCCAATAGTCGCAGAACCACTCCCACCGGAGCCTCCTGCGCCATCGTCGACCCCAATAGTCCACGAATCCACATCCCCTCAAGGGCATAGTCCCGTTTGGGAAACTGTCCCCCAACCCCTCACTCAGATTCCCTTCTTTTACCCTCCACCCAGTATCAAAGCTTTCCAAGTAGCCACAATGCTTACTCTCCCTAATATGGTGTTGGCACTTCCAGTTTGGTATTTACATCCACCAGCGATGGTTCCTCAAACATCCCTTCCCCAAACGGAAGGAATCCTAATGACGATTCCCATACTTACTCCGACCATACCCTCTACACCCCCAATCACTAAACTCCCTGCTACAGCTAGGGGCAGAAGGAAGAAGAAGGAGCCCACCGCTCCCCTTCCCCCACGCATCCCACCACCTTGCGCACTATGTGAAAAAGAGGGCCACCAAACCAGCAATTGCCCATCACTGCCTAAATTACGGAATTTGATTCCCCCCAATCCCACTCCACCAACACCCATCACTACTACAAGTACCACTACCACCAACCCTTCCAGTAGTAAAGGGTTGATGACCAAATTTGCGTGTGCTATATGTTCAGAATATGGCCATTACACTCACCATTGCCCAGCACTGCCACGCTTTCGGCAGACATTAGTGGCTGTACACCAGAACTTCCAGAACAATCCCCACCCTGCTACGTCCTCTTCAACAAATATCACTGACATTCGCTATGTCACTACTTCAGTTAATGAACGTATGATATGCCCTTGCTCTCTCTGCGATTCACTAGCTCATTTTACATACCAATGTCCCACGATCCTTGCCTACAGGCAACGTCAAGTGGCCCTACGTCACCAACCCACAGAGGCGATCATTAACCTTACTTCACCACTCGAGTATTGTCATGTCATTTCTCCAGAGCCCGAGGCACTCCCAACGCCTCCATGGTTCTTAAATGACGTCTCTGAGGATTTACCCCGCAATCCTCCCAACTCTCTTGTTCATACGGAGACCCTCCACCCAACCACCACGGGGACCCCTCAGTACTTCGATATATGGTTTATGTTGAGTGAACCCTCACCCTCTCCTTGTATTACCCCCTCTGTTTCTTCAGAAGGGGGCAACCACCTTGTCACTGAGATCACTCCTCACGATCCATTATATTCCTGTCGTTTCCAATGCGACGAAGAAATACTGGAAGAGCTACAACGCCCGGACTCTCCTTGGGACGCACTACATCATCGTTCTCTCTTCCTTCCGCAGGAAGCCCTCATGTCTCCATTTTACAAACCATCTTCAGCCACGAGATCAGCATCCCACCACCTACATCACAGTTGTCCCTGGGTCACTTTTCATCCTGAGCCCCCGGGGCACCTTTTTTCATATCATGGTCAGGTACGCACGCACATTGTCACATTTATCAAATACATGCTCATATCTTTGATTCTCTTAAGATATTGTTCACTTTGGGTATTTGGTTGTTATGTGTGCAGGTACTTGATCATCATCCCTCAAACATCGTTCCTTCAGGTATATACTCAGCACTGGCATGAAGTCTTTCCCACTGTATTGCACTTTTATTTACAGTCACACCCTGTTCACCTCTAGGATCTCCATTCCTTACTCTGCAGTACCCACACCTCCATTTGCATCTTCGGTACTGTTACCCGGTAGCATTCTCACCCACATGAGTTGTCCCATTCATAGCACCCTTTTGGCATTTTTTGACAGTCATGCTGTTCTTCATTACCCTCTAGGGCTGGGAGTCCCACTAGTCTTTCATCATGTTGCAGATCAACCACATACTTCTTCTCCTCATTTTGCTAGCTTCCCATATGGACTCCCCGATCATCACTTTATGGTTCTATTCTTTTTACCTACACCTCCGCAGGATCATGAACCCTCCATTCCATCCACCATCAGTTTGCCCATCTGCGAACCTATCTTCATTTCACCTACCTCATACAGAAACTCACCAATGGGGCCCCCACCCTTCATCAGTTTTCCAAGAAATTTCTACCCTCCCTAGGGCACTCATTTCACACTGGGGCACCCGTTTCTGTATTTGTACTTTTTTCCCTAAAATTATTTATTATTTATTGTACAAACACCTTTATTTCCAGTCATTACATTCTTTGTCGTCACCGTTGGTGACTTGATTTCTTTTGGCCACACGCAACCCATGTCACCCTTGGTTGGAGCATTACTTAGCATTTACCCTTGCTGACATCGTCCATATCTTCAGAGTACTCCACAGGTCAGTTACCTCTACCCTCTGAATTTGTTCACCTTGTCCCGCCTCTGGCAGAACTTAGCACTGGCCTTGTCATCCCCCTGACACTCGACCTTGTTACATGGTTGCGGCCACTGTTTTTCTCATACATCCTCCAGCCAAGGGCAGTCTTGAGTCATCCGACTCCTCGACTTCGTCCATGTACCTCTGCCACTTCATCACCTCAGTAGATTCCACGGAGCCCTTTTGCTTCTGGGAGTCGCGTCCCCCTTTTGTCGACATCGGCACACTTTTCTAGAAGGGTGACAGTATCTTGATTCTCATTCTCTATTTTAATGAGAGATCTCGGACGGCACAGGGTGAAACACCATTGCTCCCTGCTGTCATTGGCCCCCATAACATTCGACGCCAACACTTTCTCATGTTATGGTGGGTCTTACTTTGTGACTATTGCAGTTATTTTTGTCATTTGCCAAAGACCTCTGAACATGGTAGGGCCATCAATGCCCACATCATCATCGCTGCTTATTACAACGATCATTACCTGTTATTCAGAGTATGTTCCTTTGCATAATTGTCTTCTGCCTTTATCATTACCGCCCCCAAGGGCGCTGCAGTTGTCTACACCAAGACTTCTGTCATTTTTTTTAGAGTTACATCACACGAGCATGGGGCATGCCCACCTCGTTTGTACACAGTTGTATATTTGTTTCTGCACAACTCTCAGAAGGTCGAGTCCTACCGGTTCCTTTTTTCTCCAATGGATCGCTCTGAAAGGTCCCACTATTTCTCTCCCTTACAACAACATTCTTAGTAGAAGAAACATTGATGTATTTCGGCTATACGTATGCTCCTAACCTCATCCATCAGGGGGCATTTGTTATCACTGAAATTTTGTTCACACATGGCGACAAGAACTCTGCATCATCAAAACAGCAATGAAGTCATTCATGTCACTGAATTAATTTCACAGCATTCCAGAAGGGTCAAAAACTATACAAAGTAACCAAAAATTGAAGGGCGCTTTACAGTAGTTTGGTGCGCGCGCACATGCGCAGGACAAGAACGTGCTATGTGCGCATGCATGCTCGACACGCGGCTGTCAGCAAAAAACCCGCGCACCTGCTAAAATGGTGCATTTATTGACTCGGTTGGCCTCCCAACCACTTACGGACCGGCTCCCAATCTGATTTGACTCCCAAATCCGAGCCGAATCCGCAGGGTAGGCGGGTTAATGACCTAAGGAAGCCCTAAAGGGCCCCTTTTCACACTTTGAAGAGGTTATATAATCACCCGAGGATCTGCTATAAAAAGCCGTGAAGATACATTGTTTTCACAAGGAATTTCAGGCATCGTTATGCTGCTAAGATTGTTAAGGACTCATTCTTTAACGATAACACATTGGCAACATCGCAGGGAGTTCTTTCATTGTCATACTCAGTTCTTCTCATTGTAAGGAAAGCAAACTTTGTGAGGGCCTCAAGAGCCTTCCGTTGGGGGAAGAAGGAACCACAGTTCTCTTCCTTCATCATGCTCTGATTTCATCAATAGACCAGCTCAAAACCATTGGTGATATCGGTGTATTTTTTATGTTTATTGTTTCTTTATCTGTATGTTCACAGTTTAGTTTGTTTTTGTTTAATGCTTGCTTGTAGTTTGTTCTGTATTCTCTAACCTTTCCTTCCATAGCTGTCACGCCCTGCAAGACCCAAAAGGGCATGTAAGCACCCTCGATTTTCTCACCAGGTGATGAATTGGGTGCGAACAATTAGTGCTCATGAATGACACTGGGGACTCATTATTATCATCATCCTTCTGAGTCAATACTGCAACTAATGATTGGTCAGAGGTGAAAGTATAGAGGAAAAAATCTTTGTTGAAATCGAGACTTCGCAAAACTAGGGATTGAAATGTCACCACCTTAATATTTATGAAGGCCTTATTCCCTTCATCATCCCACTTAAATTCAACATATTTACAAATCATTTTTTGTAAGGGTTTGATAGTTTTCATGAAATCAGGGGTGAATTTCTTTACAAAATTGATTCTCCTGAAGAACGATTGCATAGATTTTTTCTTTGTGAGGTAATAGAAGTTGAGCTAAAGCCTTTATCCTTTATGGATCTATGTGAATGATTGCTTGAGATATAACGTGGCTTAAAAACTTACCTTCTTCAACACTGAAAATAGTCTTCTTAGGGTTTAAGGATATGTCATATTTTCTACACCTTTCGAAAATCTGGGTTAAATGTTGGATGTGATATTTGAATATACAGTCACGTTTTCCAAGTAGACTACTACACACTTGTTAATTAGTCCCTGAAATGATATGTCCATATCCCTATGGAAGGTTGCACTTGCATTGATTAACCCAAAAGGCATGTGTTTGTAAGGGAAGGTTCCCCACTTGGTTTAGAAGGTGGTTTTTAAATGGTCTTCTTCTGAAACCAGAACCTGGTTGTAACCTGAGAAACCATCTAGCAAGAAGGAAATTTTGGAGCTAGACATGGTCTACAAGAGCTGCTCCATCAGTGAGACTGGGTAGTTTTCCTTTTCTGAAGCTCTATTAAGGTTTCTAAAATCTACGCATAGGCGGATCTCCCCATAATTTTTCCTTACATAAAACAAATTTGCTACCCACGTAGAGTGTCTAACCTGGAAGATAATTTTGGCATCTAACAGTTTCTTTAGCTCCTGACACATGAGGGTCTCCAGGGATGGGTGATAATTTCGGAGCTTCTGTTGGAAGGGTTTTACTTTAGGATTTAAAGGGATAATGTGTTGATTGATATGGGTATCATAAGTTTTCAGGTCTCAGTAGGTCCACACAAAGATATCTTGATATTGTCTGAAAAGTTTGAGATACGTCTTCCTTTCTTCTTTAGATATTGTCTTGCTGAGTTTTACATTTTTTGGGTTTTCTAGGGTTCCGAGATTTATAGTTTCATGCATGGGACATGAACTACCGGTCTTCGCATTTTTTGACCCCTTAAATATTTCTTTTAGGTCAAAAAGGTTTTCTAAATTAGTTATTTCCTTCAGTAATGTGTGAGACTTTGATTTGTTAGTTGGTTGATTTGTATGAGGGTCAGTTTCCATTGATTGTTCCTGGAATACTTCATCGTCAATGGCCAAGTCTTTAAAATTGTCCTGATTGGTCAGAAAGTTTATAATCTACTTGTCTCCTTAAAAAACCTTCCAATTAGAAATTTTGTTGGGCACTGAGGGTTTATATAGCAGTTCTACAGTGAAACGAGAGGCTTCATAATCCTCTAGAGGTGATATCCTTGAAGCAATAGTGTCCATACAATCAACAATAATGTTCTTCGCTCTGGGAATCGATTTAATGTTGAAAGCTTCAAAATGCTCTATCGGTCTGTGGACAACTATTGGTAATTCTTCAGGTGTGGAGAATTGCAATGTATAGTATTCCTTATCTGTCTGATAATAATTTCAGAGTCTCTGAAAACCTTCAATTCTTGAACGTTTAGGTCTATGTATTTCTTTAACCCTTGTACTAGAGCTTCATACTCGACAATGTTATTTATGCCTTCGAATTCTAGTCTACGGGATAGGAAATGTTGTTTTCCCTTCGGATTAATGAGGATACACCCTACTCCTGACCCTTCTTGTGATTTAGATCCATCAAAATATAGGGTCCAAATTTGTGGGAAAAATGTATCATCTTCCTCTTTCCCATCACTTTCCTCTTTTCCTTCTGTTTGTTCTGTGATTTCGAATGCAGGTTCCTGGAAGAAGAGGATTTCCTATACCATTGTCGACAATTCCTCTCGAAAAATTATTTCGGAGTTTTGAGTAAGAGGGACATCATATGAGAGAGGGGAGAAGTTCCCAAAGTAGGAATCATAGGAATAATTGCCTAGCATAGGGAAATTTGTTGATGAAGGTTCGTTTATGGTTTCTAGGTCAGTGACAATATGTTTTATATATCTTTCCCTATCAATTTTGATCATATTTTTGTGTCCCTTTAATGGTAGCCAAAGGTGCGCCCAGTTCGTACTGAAATGCCCATTTAACTTCTCAAACCAATCTCAGTTTAATAACAATCCATAATCTTCTAGGATATCTACTACGATAATGTTAATCACTTGCACAAATTTAGGGTGAGTCACTATTATGATCATCATATCTTTGAGTTCTCCCATAACCTTCACCTAGGTTCTGTCTAGTTGTATTGCATGTTTATTGCTTTTGAGAGGAACAAAATTTATTTTTTTGCAAATAGACAAGAGCATTGTCAATGTTTCATGGATAGTTGCACAAGAGATCTAGCTAAAGCATACACAAACAAATCTTATCAAGAAAAGGAAGAGAGATACACAATGAATGATGAGAATCAATGCATATTATGATCTAATCAATGAGTGACTAATTTTCACTCATATAGGAAATGACATCCTATAATTAGGAATGCATGCAAAATAGTGATGGTATAAGATTAGAAAGTCTAAAATAGAACTAGTCAGTTAACTCCCATTGAACTAGTGTTACTTCCACTGAACTAGTGTGCCGAAAATAGAAATTTCTCCATCACCCCCCCTGAACATCACTATGGAGTAAAAAATGAGTCCCGGCTACTAGGCCATTTTAGGTACTCATGTACAATGCAACTAATGAACACTGAATAAAAACGAGGAAAGAGGGAAAACCATGTGGGAACAAAACCTGCTCTCAAAAGATAATGTATCAAAAGAAGAAAATGGCAGTTGTTAGGGAACTTCATTCTTCATTGCAAGACGATCCCGCAAAGTCTGAAAATTCTACTCACTGAAAGTCTTCGTGAAGATGTAGAAATATTTATGGATATGATGAAGTCCTTTGGAAACCTGTCTAGCCTTGTACCTCTTGATCCCATGGACCCATCTGCACCTGAAAATATTAATTTCTGGTGGAAGTGGAACTAGATGCGAAGTCTAATTCTTTAGGAGTGAGTCATGCTCCTTCTGCATGGCTGATTTCCATAATGGATTTCCCACAACCCTATTGTAGTTCTGTGGATAAATAGATTGAACCATATAGCAATGCATGGGCATTGTAGGTTTTGAAGCTGGAAGTACATGAGAAGGATCCTCATGATGAGATCAAGTCATCCTCGAATCCAATGGATTCCCTACAAGGTTGCATGCTGCATGAAGTGTGGTTTGTGTCTTCTTGGGCATCTCCTGAAGCTTTGGCGATGGATTCTTATCTAGATGTACTACCTGCTTATTTCCATGTACAAAATATGAGTGTATGGAATCATATCTGATGTCTGAAATTGATGGAAGAACAAGAGTATATGCATGTTGCACTGGAGGTGCATGCAAAGTACTATCCTTATGTGTAAGTAGAATAGAGGAGTCATCGTCAGGAAAATTAGTGAATTTATACAACCTTGACTTGTGATCCACCTCACCAATTGAAATAATGGAATTGTCATGCATGTCAATTACTGAAACTGAATCTGATGTAAATTCAACCTTTTTACCTTTCTGAGTGATCTAAAAAACTAAGAGCAGATTCATAGAAATCTTTGGAACATGTGAAACATTATCAAAACTATCATTGTGGAGTTCCACTCTCCCTTCTTCTGCTACTGCTATTTGAGTATCACCCCCCCATGAGAATAGGGGTCTTGAGCATGGACTCAAGGAAGAGAAAACTTCAACTTTCGTTGCCATATGATGGTATTCACCAAAATCTATAATCCATGAATTAGATGAGGAATTAATTGCAACCAGAGCATGATGATTACCTTTCTTAGGAGCAGGATCTTCTTCCTTCTTCTTCTTGACTCCCTCTGGAATGAAGTTTCCAAGCTTGTTATGCTGAAGTGCTTGTGCCATAAGATCGATCTATTTCTTCATACATGTAGATTCTTCATGATTCGGTTTATTGTAGTAAGTGCACTTCTTTCTCTTCTTCTTCTTCTTGGAATCTAAAGAGTCTTTGGAACATGAAAAATCATTAAAGGGTTTGGAATATCGCTCCTTCTCGTTCTGTTTGGATGACCCTTTTCCATTATGCATGGTGAGTGCATGTTCTTTGGGATCTTTCATAAGGCCCATCTGTATGAGTTTTTTCTACTCTTGTGTAAGAGACTCAATGAACTGAGCCAACTTAGGCATTTTCCAATTTGTTCCAAAAAGACCATAATGGAAATTGGAGACATATAGAACGTATTTTGGTCCTAACTTGGCCAAGATTTTTAGAATAAGTTTTTTCTCTTGTGTAGACTTGTCAATACCACATTCACCCAAGCTCAAAATCAAAGATTTAAATTTAGTAAAGAAGTCTTATATATTATCAAAACTTTTAGGGTCTAAGGTATTCAACTCTACCTCAAACATATGACCTCACATCTCATCCTTCTTTCCAAAGAGTCCTTCCAAGGTGGTCCAAATATCGTTTGGAGTATTTCATGTGGAAACATGGAACCATAGATCAATGGATATTAACTCAAAAAGTAGTCTTGTGGTCTCACCCTTACGGTTCGTCCATACCATCTTCTCAATCGCTGATGTAGGTTCTCTTTCTGTCGCCATCGTCAAATTATACAGTCCTTTCCTTCTGAGTTGGAATTCTGCCTTGGGATTCCAATCAAAATAATTGTATGGTGTGAGGATTACAACCAAGTTTGACTGTATAATAGTTGTCCTATCCATCTCTCCCATTGTTTCTAAGAACCCCTAAAAATTTACTCTTAGTCTGCAAGTGAAAAATTAAGAAATCACGACAGAAAGGGTACTTTAAGTGAAAATTCGTATCAGTTTCAAGAGATGATCTTCCGACTTACTTTCTGAGAAAGCGGTGAGGAATCTCGCCAAACGGTTGAAAAATGACTTGCAAAATGGGTCGATTTACTTCTCATGTGAGTCGTTTCCTTAACAACTTAATATTTTTGGAGCAATCACTATAGAAAGGTACGACCATGGATTCATATCAGTTTCAGGAGGCTATCTTCTAGCTTACTTTATAAGCAAACAGTGAGGAATCTCACCAAATGGTTGAAAATCCACTTGCAGAATGGGTTGATTTACTTCCGACATGGGTCGTTTCCTCAAAACATTAATACTTTTGGAGAAACAACTATTGAAAGGTACAGACACAGATTTATCTCGCCGAAACTCCGATTTTCCTTATTCTCTGGCTTGTCCGGCTTGATCCAAGAAGCATAGCTCTGATACCATGTCAGTGTTTCATGGAAACATGCACAGGAGATCTAGCTAAAGCATACACAAACAAACATTATCAAAAAAAGTAAGAGAGATACACAAAGAATAATGATAATCAATGCATATTATGATTTAATTAATGAGTGAGTGATGTTCACTCATATAGGCAATGACATCATATAATTAAGAATGCATGCATAATAGTGATGGTCTAATATTAGAAAGTCTAAAATAGAACTATTCAGTTAACTCCCACTGAACTAGTGTTACTCCCACTGAACTAGTGTGCCAAAAATAGAAATTTCTCCAACAGGTATAACATTAGAAGATGCTCCTGAATCGACCAAATAATTATGGAGGTTTCAGTTGAAGACTTCAAATGTTAAAAGGAATGGTGGAACAAAAGGTTTTCCCTTCTTATCTTCAGAACATGTGTGCACAGTTGGTTTATTCCTTGGGTCTATGGGAGTTAGACTCCCCTCTTTGTCAGTGCTTGTTGTGGGATTTTTTACCGACTTCAAAGCTTGTAACAAAAAGTCTTTTTGATGAGGGATTTTACATATATCCATAACTGATATATTAGCCTTCAACTTCTTCAAATCTTATACTATGTTGTAATCCATCTTGGACGATTCTCGTGTATGGATGTTTATAGAGTTTCTTCAGGGAGAAAAAGATGCTTTCAGGTGATTGGGAGCTGATATTACTCCTGAATTTAAGGTAGTAGAAAGGTTGTCTGAGACAGGTTGACCCCTGCTTTGTGTTTGCACAACCAAGACTTTTGTGGGTGGTTCCTGGACTTCATATAGGTCATCAGAAGGCATAACTAGTAAATCAGGGTCCCATATCAACATGATTGTTTCTTCTGGTGGATCAACCTCTTCATGATCGATGATATTTATAGTTGATCCACTTGGTTGTTTGGTTAGGGAGAACCCATATAGAAACTGGTTGGCCATCAAATTCATGGCATGCACCCATTGAGGGCAGTCTCTTTCAGAGTGGTTCTTCTAATTATAGGTACAATAAGAGTCGGATGCTACATTCCCCAGATCAATATTTAAGTTGGTTGGGGGAGGCTCTATTACTTTGAAAGGAGGATTTCTTTTGAAGGAAGGTTTATAGGGCCTCTAGCCTTAGTTTTCCTCCCTTGCACTTCTCTTCATGTCTATGATTTTGTTTGATAGTTTTTTTACCATGCATTGTAGGTCTTCAATGTCCTCACTTCCCTTTTTAGGAGCTTGTTCTGTTTGTTTCCCTAGAGTTCTAGTAAGCAACAATTCTCTCCTAGAAAGAGGTGGAACTTATTTCTTAACTAAGGAGACCTAGACTTCTTTACATCCCTTCATTTGGAATTATATAGTTTTGGCTTCTTCAAAATTCCCAGCTAGGGTTGGTTTGGTGGCCCTCTTCACAAACATGGAAATAAAAGCTGGGAGAGAATTAGCGTACGCATCGATCTGCAACTCCTGAGTAGGTTTAGCCTCGAGCTATTATTTGTTTAAGATGGTGGTGAATCTTCAATTAAATTATTTGACTCTTTCCTTCGAACTCATGGTGGCAGAAAATAACTTAGCCATCAAAGCTCCTGTAGTAGTTTCTTCTGCAAATGTATCTAGAAAGTCCTTTTGAAACTTCGTCCAACTAGTTATGGATCCTATGGGTAAGTTAAAATACCAAGTGGAGGCTAAATTCTCTAAAGTGTAGGAGAATAGCCGATAAACCACGTATTCATGTTGGACATTCATAAGTCTAATGGCTAATATGATATTCTTGATATGGTCCTTGGGAAATCCTGAAGTTTCAGGGTCAAATTTAGGAAGTAATTTCTCTGGGTGTTGGGGAAGGTTATGTACTCGTCCAGGGATGGTCAGAGCATCTCTCACCAACCAAGGTTGATTATTTTGAGTTGGTTTTCCCCTTTCTTCATCTTGTTCGTGGTTATATTCCATGTCTTCAAATCCTGAGTTAAACCCTTCTTCTTCCAAAAACTCATCGGGCTCGGAGAAGTTATCGGTTCGTGTTTAAGGGATTATATTAAGAGGATGTTTGATTTCAGTGAGGGAGAAATCTATTAGGTCTTCTACTATGTGTACGAAAACCTGGTCTAGGGATTCGACCACTGGTCTGCTTATTTTTTTTCTTCGAGGAAGTAATGTATCTAAGGGCAGTGCACCGATCTTTTGGGCGTATGCTCTTATCATTCTTTTGAATTCATTCAATTCCTCATGAGGAAGAGCGTAAGGTATGTCAGGGAACAATTTTTATTCCTTGTGATGGGGTGAGTTACTCGTTTTGGGAGTACTCAATGTGTGTGGGTTGTCTTGGGAATGACTAGCCATGCATGTGGGATGTTTTGAATCTACGGGCTTTTTGTAATATTATGCAAAATATATATTCATCCATTCATTCTTCAGGCCCTTCTTCTAGCATCAATTCTGTTGAGGGCTCCTAAATCCCTTAAACTCAACAGTGGGACCCAAACCCACCGCTGAGGCCCAATTAGACTCTACATCATTTAATAGTGGAATATTTCTCCAGATCTTGCGATCCAGCTGAAATAATCGATGGGATTTACATTTTCTTGTGAAGGTTCTCTCCTTCAGTTCAAATGTTATCTTTTTTTATTTTTTCTTAGGTAGGACTGATATAAGATGAAGTCGGTATAAACCAACTAAGTGACAAAGCTGGAAAAAACGTAACTACTGGAGAAGAGGTTGAGCTTGGGATAACCCTTTCACTCTAGCATGCAGACAATGACCCTTTACCATAGGCCTAGTACTAATACATTAACTGTGCAAGTATCTTGATTACTGACTGAGATACAATTTATCAGAAGAAAACACGTATGCAATAAATGATGGAAAGTAAAATAATTCACTCAACTCTGATCATCAATCACATAATAACACACAACGATTTATTTTCATCATTAAGACAAGAACTG
Source organism: Picea engelmannii (assembly GCA_009831015.1). Classification (NCBI taxonomy): domain Eukaryota; kingdom Viridiplantae; phylum Streptophyta; class Pinopsida; order Pinales; family Pinaceae; genus Picea; species Picea engelmannii. The sequence goes on along the minus strand of ML780168.1, from coordinate 741,394 downwards.
TAAAACATGGAATCAGATAACCTATCAACAAATTTAGTAGCTCTTACTCGTTACAACATCCATTCATGAGACGAAAAAAGAAATAATTCTTCTCCACATCCAATCGTACACACATTTGATGAAAACAAAAACTTGTCTCTGGTCCCAAAAGGACTTCCCAATTAAAGGCAGCTCTGAAATAATTCTTAACAAAACAAAATATGAGGGTCTTTACAACAACCATCGACCTTTTCTAATAGGTCTATCCCCCTATTTATAACATACTCTTAACTAAAAATAATTAGTGAAGTGCAACTAAGTAAAACAAACTAGCCACATGGCGCTTTCTTCGATCAGTTTTTCTAAGAGTCATCTCAAGATCCGACCACTTGATGAATAGATCCTTGCATGTGTTGGCATACATGAATCTATGTTGTTACATTGGGGCTGAGTAAACCTCTCTTATCTCCATCGCGTGTGCCCGATACTTGAATATATTGGTACTTAACTGTTGCAACAGATCCAGAGATTTGATCGGGTGCTCCATAAACTGTCGCACTTGTCCTGGTGCAGTGTATGTCACCTTTGTTATTTCTTCATCCCATGATGAGTCTTGCTCGACGTGCGACTTGACTATGTCACGCAAGTTGACAAAGTCATTGGGTGTGCCAAATCCTGGGAGTTCGATGTATTTCATTACCCAATTGATCTTGATCCATCTTTTCTCTCCCTTGGACCATTTTTCTTGAATTTCTCGGTGAGGTTCCCGGGACATTTTAACGCAATACTCGGTCGATTTTCTTATGCGGTGGACGCTGCTTTCCATGAGCACCCGGATGTCGTGCTTTTCGGTGTCTTGTCCCTTTTGCACCACGCTGATATATTTGATTCTTTGCACAACTTGTTACGCTTTCTCATACCACCTATCCATATCTTTTCACATCACAAGTGCCATGAGGGTGTCTTCCTGAAGCTCGGCTATCCTTGCAGTGAATAGGTGTTGTTCATTTGTAAAATTGTTGTAGGCTTCCTTGAATTCGCTCCTTAGGTACACCACGACCTGTGTGGTGTCCTAGTAGTATTTCTCCAAGTGGTGCAAATGTTCCAATTCCTTTAGAGCAACAACCAACTCCTCTTCATCTCTTTTAGCTCTCTCTAGGGTGGCATATGTGATCACCATCCCTACGCCAATGAGTTCGGATGTCTTAGCATGCTTGGTGTTGATCAATTTTTCCTCTGTGGTGATGAGGATGGAGAGATCCAGAGTGATCCTCCTCATCTTGGTGGTTCTCTGGACAATAAATTTCCTTTTTTGATCATAAGCGATGGCATGTATGTCGGATACTTCATCCACCTGTTCAGGAATTTGTTGATCCCCCCAAGTGAGTGTATTCTGCAGACTCCCGATGGTATATATTTGTTCAAGACTGGGTTTTCAACTTCCTCCCTGTGTTTTGAAGGTCGAGCTTTTGTTTGTTGCTCATCTGGGAGTTGAGTACTAATTGAAAATGAGGCATCGGGGGTACGCTCAATACTTACTTGATCATCAGCCATTGAGATGTCAATTTCCTGTTGTGGATCTTCTTCATTTTGTTCGCCTACCCCTGGCTCATCCTTCAAACTGTCCACTTGGGTCTCCGGTACATTGGGCAGCTTAGTGTCTAAGACAGTCTCACCTTCTTGTTCATTTTGTGGGAGCCCCTGAATCTGATAGTTGAGAACTCGGGAATATGTCTTCTCTAGATAGTTTTCCTCTTTGATATGTATGGGGGTCACAAGGGATACCTTTGAGATCTCATCATCATCATATATTTTTATCAACTCACTTAAGGGGTTTGATGCACTTGTCCTCCCTGATGTTCCCACTGTCTCTGGCTAAGACAAAACACCTGTCGGTGATCTGTACAGTGGCATTGTGAATTCAAGGTCGTCTAACCCAGTAATTTCATCAATGTCTATGAATTCAGGGCCGCTTGGGCCTGTCTGGATTTCATTCGGATTGTCGATAGAGAGACTTCTCATATTTATGAGTTCTGGGTCATCTTGCAACTGATTAATTATTTGTTGTGCATGTTCTAACATGAGCAACCCCCTCTCTCTCACGTCCTGATCCATGGGGAGACCTCTACCTTGCATTAGGGCTACCCAGGTAATCTTTGCTGCTTCAGCCACTACCTGGGGAACTGCTTCTTTGACTGCTATCATTTCTTATATGGCTCTGAGTGAATCTTGAGCCGATTTTTCTATGGTTTTTTTTTGTTCGTCCAGAATCATGGCTCTAAACTTGGTCATTTTTGGATTAACCATCCGTGCCGCCACCTCACCCCAGTCCTGGGCATTTTCTGTGAATATTTTGTCTTCGAATTTGTCGTGGGCATATGGCCAACAGAATGACACTTGAGAAGCATGTTTCAGGACTAGACCCTTTGGTTCGTGCTTGAGGAATCGACTGGTCTGGAATCAAAATTCTAATTGGGTCATCCCTTCCTGCTTGGCTTGAGCGATGTCTTTCACTAGGTAGAATCCTACATGGAATCCATAAGGTATAAACTCTCACTTCCTATCTTTGACCAGGGTAGCGTTGTAACCTTCTAGGATGGTCTGGTAGAATATCTCTCCCACCACAAGCCGGTCAAGGACATGTACTGGTAGAAGATGAGGTGCTTTGGTGGCCCCGAATACCCTAATGTAGGTATCACGTTCGTCTAGATACCAGTGGCCGACCTTTGATATCACCTTTTTGGCCACAGAAGATAATATCGGACATTATTTCTTGAAAATAATAAAATAGATGTGTGCGATGAATTCACCACAGATGAGGGAGTAGGATTTTTTATACCTGTTCTCCCATAAGACACTGAAATATATGTGGACCGAGAGCTCTATGACATGCTAGATTAGGTTCATGCCGGAGAAGACATTTCTGACACACATGACATCCAATAAGTATGATGCCATGTAGAAGGTTGGATTCTCCCCTTATTTTGGTGTCTAAGCTTGTTGTATGCAGATGATCAGCTGCTTGGAAATGATGGATCCCTATTTGAAGCCGCTCCCAGAGATAGCTACCGTGTATGCTAGAGGCATCCATGACTCCAAAAACCTGGAGCAATTTTTCTCCCCATACAACCAATAGATGAGTTCCATTAGGAAGATGTATGGTTCTCTTAGGTTGGTTGTTTGGTACCAACTGGAGGTCTGGTTGATGTATTTCTTATCTTCTCACCACCATGATGCCATTACCTAGATGGTGTCATGGCGCTCGTATAATTTGACGACAAAATCAGTGTTCAGTTGCTCCTCCAGGTCTCTAAGCTTGTAATACTTCTGGACCTCCACCGGAAGGAAAACTCCAACACACCCACCATTTTCATCGTTGATTAAGAACTTCTGTGTGTTCCTATGGTTGATGAAACATTGCAGCAGTTCTATATATGAAACACCAGGGTTCTACTTTCTACCATGTGAAAGTACAACCATCGGATATTTAGGAATACCTGGTCGTCGACTGCTCTCACATCCCGATAACTGTGTGGGATGTATTCAGGAAATTCCTCCCAGATGATCTTCTTGAAGAGTTCTCCCCAATGTGGGAGTGTTGTCTTAGCCCCTGTTATTTCCTCTGTGTCTCCAAAGGCCAGAGGTTGAAGGAAAACCTTCTTTGTACATGTTTTAATAACTAGTTCTGGTCTTGGAGCAAATTCTAATTTTTTTGTTGCCCCTGGAGAAGAGCCCTCTCCTACCTCTGGTTCTTTCACCTTGGGCACCCTCGACAATCGCCTAGTAGTTTTATTTCTTGGAGGCATTGTTCCTGCAATTGAAATCAACCCTTTAGGGCCTGCGTATAGATCAACACTGGATAAAATGTATATATGAAGTGAAAACATAAAAATCCACAGACTGGTACATACTTGTATTGCTTGCTAAACCTGGTTGTTTGATAGTCACAGGATCTCGGAATATTTTGAATTGCTCATCTCACTCCTCTAGATGCTCTGAAACTCCTTTGCACACAGAATGGTTTCATTTCCAATGGCCCAAGAGAATTTAAACCGGGGAAGAACTTACCTTGTTGTATCAACCATTTAATTTGGGTGAGGAGTGGAATTCAAAACCAATCTGCTGCCGAATCTCTGCCACTTAAATTCATCGTGGGTTGATGATGGAGGCACGGAGGGTGATGTGTTCTATCAGTAATTTCAAACAGTTGTTTTGATTCACACACGAAGTAGCAACCAATGCGAGATTTGGTATTAATTAACCCCTTAAAATCTCATAATTTAATTGTATCTAGCGCTAAAACGTCCCATCATGTTGCTTTATCAGTGGGTGGATCAGGGATCGATGATGTGCTATGGATGTTTTCGTTGATATAATTTTGCAGAAAACTTCTTGCACCGATCGATTTCATTGTACAATGTTGACGTGAAAAACTGAGTAGGAGGTGTGACTTGGACATGGGGAACCAAAAGTGACTCGGGGTTGATCTAGACCGTATGGTCTCTCTAGTCTGGGAAAGACATGTGGCGTTAAATACTAGTGACTTAATTCATGCATATTAGTCTGAGTCGAGGCTATCTTCAAGTCGTGCATTCTAAAATAAACCTGGGTTGCTAATGCCGAAAAGGTATCGGGGATCGACGATCGAGGATAAACATGTCACATGTTTTTCTTGGGAGTAGCTTCTTCTAAAAATCCTGATGCTGAAATGCTTCAGGAATTAGTGATTGGGGAGAACTCTTTATCATGGTCGAAATGTTCATCATGATTCGGTCTTCTCCGATTCCAACAAGCACGTCAGGTATCGGCTATCGGCGATATCGTTTCTTTTTTCCTTAACGTTTACTCCCTTCGCCTTTTACTGATGTCGAAGGGGATTGGATATCGGTGAGGTCCGTATGTGATACTTGTCATGAAACAAAAATTCTTTTCGCTAATACTGGTGGATATTGACGCTCAGCGATTGAGGTTTTCCGAGTGATTCCTTTTTACTTCTTAATTCCTTTCGATGCCAAATCCTTAGCGCGTCGGGCGAAGTGTTTTTGGCTGTTGATTCCTTGTTTAAGTGTTAATACCTTTTACTTCATTTCTTTTCACAAAGTTAAAAAAAACAAAATAGCTAATGGGCATTAAGAGAATGAGCAAAGACAAAACATTTCTCAAAAGAAAATCGAATTCAGAAAGTGCAAAGATTAAGTGGTACCCAAAAAGTGAAAATTTGACATAGGATTTTTAGGGTGCATTGAGTGCTCAACCCAACCTCAGATATACAAAGTAGTTCTCTGTTATAGACTCCTGGCTCTGGACCCATGTCGCGGAGATCTAATTCCCAAAATGGTGTATAGATTACATTACAGAACTCAAAACCCGACTTCTCAACAATAGACAAAAACAATTATGACACCAACATATCTTGACAATTATGACCGAACCTAAGAACAATGGGAGAACCCTTTTACATAAATTCATAGGTAAGGGTTTTTAAATCTATTTCTCTTAAATAAAAGAGTCAAGGGAACAGATGTAGGCCTTCATCAAGCGACAAGCGATTGAGGCACCAAGTTTAACAATTAGGAGGAGGGATAGACACATGACACAATGTACTAAGTAAATCAGGCCTCATGTGTTCAAGGCTTCGACAGGGATGACGCACAACACACTGATGCTACAAGGACTCATTTTAAGCACAGGAGAACTCATCCAACGATCAGTTAAGTCTTATAATGAAACAATAAAACCCCTATACAATTTCTCCACAACTTGGAAACTGGATCGATCGATAAAAGGAGATTTTCGACAAGGGATATTTTCTTCCCACAACAGTAAATCAAACCTCTACACACTCAACCACAGGAAATCACCTAGAGACATGATCGGATTTCATTTTAATCAATCACATGGTTGGGTACATTCTATAGAATAAATCACAGGCATCCACTTTGCCTGCAACCATCGCATCTAATCAATAAACTATTTATGCTTCCAGAAATGCTAACCAATAACAACAAACTAAAACATCGTACTATGTGTATCACATAAATCATCCAGCAAGGAGATTTGGTCCAAGATTCTAAGTTGTTTGTTTTTTATTTATTTGTATAGTTTCTAAAATGTTTGTGGCAACACTTAGTTAGCAACCTTCTTGTCTTAAGAAGCTCGGGGCAGGTCCGATAACCAATAGCGATCATGCATGAGTTTAATTCCCAATGTATTTGTGTAATAAATATAAATTGCAACAACAAGTGAAATCTCAAGGGTTGAAAAAGGGTAGACAACTAATAATAATTTATAACAATTCAGATTGAAATTTTATGGCAGTGATTCTGAAATTCTCTTCTATATTACAAAAACATCAAGGAGACTTTCCAACCCCTAATTCAAAAATCCATTACAAATTTCAATAATATCTAAATCCCTATACAAAATTTTAACTTAATACAAATACAATTCTCGACGAGAATACTATAACCGAAGGCAATGAAGTTAAAGGTGATCTTCAGAAAATGGCGCTCCCTCCTTCACCCCGCTTTCTAATCATAGAGACTTCACCGGTACCTCCCAGCCAATGCTAGGGGTACACTTCTTCCCCTTTAGCCCCCTGAGTCATAAAGGGGCCACACACACAAAACCAAAATATTCTCTAGCTCCAAGCTTGCCTCGCAAGGTAAATCCACCACTCTATCTGAAGCTCAGTATCCCAAATCTCACATGTAAAACTAGTCAAATGATTTTGGCAGTATAACTTTACCCATAACTAGTGTCCTCTGTTTCCCATCTAGAACATTTTCTTTATAGGAAATTCCTTACTGACACCTCCCCACATGCACAATTAATTTCTTTTTTGATTAAATAAATTAGAATTATTCCCCTCTTACACTTGTCACCCTCTCCCCAAGTTGCACAAGTAATTGCATATTTTGATTTAATTAAAAGTCAATTTCCCTCACATTTCCCAAACGCGCTCCTTAAATCGCTCCAATTTGTCTATTTATTCCCCATATTCCCATTTAATGAACGATGCCTTACTAAATATGAGTTATAGTTAAAATATGAGTTTTCTTCTAGTTAGACTAGTGGTAGCTAGACTCTAGATACCATTCTATGTGTACACATATTCTCTCATGCTTTATTCCTTTCTTATCTTAAATTCCAATTTGGTATTTTCTTTCACATATGTGTATTATATCAATTCTTTAAATTTGATTCATTTTTCTTAATTCTTAAATCGATTTACCTCACCCCTTTCTTTTTATTTAGTTAATAATTTAGTTTAGCCTTCTTACAAAAACTTAGACTGAGGATTAATTTTTTTTTAAGAGGCTTATACTTTTATTGGGAATTATAATTAATAAATTACTCATTAATTATTCATATCTGACAAGGTTTAAAGATTTTTTTCAAGTTTTATAATTATTCTTTCAATGTTTTCTAGGCCACCTAGATTCATTGACTCAAGCCTTATTTACATGATGTGCCCTTCAAGATGCACTCTGTGCTCCAAGGGTGTGACTCGCATTTGACTATTTGTGGTAGTTGTCCAACCCCTGGAGTCAACATTCCATTCGGGCGACCTGGTGAGAGACTAAGGGCTTTTAAGGAATAAGGACTCTGCCTTATTGTGCGCTCCTTAGAATATTCATGAGATATTGTCTCCGTCCTCCCTCACAACATCATGGACCTCTCGGACAAGGTAATCGTTAACCTACAATTCAAGCCACGACGGGAGTGCTAGTAGGTTATGACAGGGACGCTTCCACACATCTCCCTCAATAATTGGTTTATCTGCATGGCCCCTTTACTCCTTATGTGAGTCAGATTAGCAAGAATTCGCCAGCCTTCATTCATTAACAAAACATTGTCACTGATCCATATACATAATCATACTAAATCAATCATCTGGCACATATGCGTAAAATGAAATACTCAAACAAAACACAATCCACTCCCTGATTCAATTTGGAGTCCAAGGAGGTCCATTGATGTCAACGATATCCATAATCTAGATCGTGTTCTGCACACTCATGTAAACTCATCAATAAAATCTGTCAATACTGTTGGATCATGTTGTCATTGATGCAAATGGTTTGATTGATTGATGTCAAGTGATTGATTGATGTCAAAGGATTGATTGATTGATGATTGATGTAATATAATATGTATTGTCCTTGATGAGAATGCATAGATGAAGATGGATCAATGAGTTGTCATTGATACATGATGAAGATGGATCGATGTGGTTTCATTGGTATATGATGCATTGTTGGAAAAATGGATAGATGACTCATTATTGTCTTATCATGATTGATAAGGTGCACAAATGGATGAACTCCAAAGTGGTCCTCTTATGGTGAAATCCCTCACGGGAAGACGCTTTGCGGATTGAGTTATCCTAGAAGAATGGTTGGAGGACCCATGCTCTGATTATTGTCTTATCATGATTGATAAGGTGAACAAATGGATGAACTCCAAAGTGGTCCCCTTACGGTGAAATCCCTCATGGGAAGACGCTTTGCAGATTGAGTTATCCTAGAAGAATGATTGGAGGACCCATGCTTGTATGTGGAATAACGAGATGAAGATCAAGAAAATTGCTGGTGAAACTATCCTAGATGGATAGTGCTTGTCATGCCATTTCTGGTGGTATGTGGAATGTCACATAACTCCTCATGGTTTGAGAGTTATGGCCTTACAAAGATGAAGGACCCCCACATGAGGGCTTGAAGCCCCCAAGGTCAAAGAAGTCAAAGTGATCTAAAAGAAGAAATCATTATTTAAATGATAAAGTAAAGTGACAAAGTCAAGGTGGATTATTTAAAT
>ML780168.1:707664-727460 GCA_009831015.1 Picea engelmannii | reverse complement strand
CCTAAAAATGGGTTAAGTGACCTAGAGGATGAAAGTATAAATAAGATAGCAATGGTCTCTTGTAGATCATCCTTTTTGTGGATCAATGGAGAGCTTCTTGTGGGAATATATTTTGGAGTATTGATGGAGAGCTTCTTGTGAGAACGTCTTGAGCATTTTTTGTGTGGAACACTTGAGAATATTGAATATCTATAGGTGACTGAGGTAAACAAGGATATCTAAGCCAAAATTCTGAGGAAAGTGAAGAAAAGAAGGCCGAAATGCAAGGAAGGATAAAAAGTTTTGATGGTGCTTTCTAAGGTATGTTATTTACAGGTCATCTCACCATTTTTGCTATAATTTTTTTTTCTATAATGATTCAGATATTGAAATTGATATGCAAGTGAGAAAACATATCCAATTATATTTGGTTAAAAATTCATCTTGTGGGTCGTTGTAATTTGGGAGTTACACTCCGTGGAAAATAGGGTTTGTGGCTAGTCCTGAAACTAGTCAAAATCATGTGTTTCGGGTAAAAACATCATAACTTATTCATAACAGATCCAAATTCAATGAGACCAATTGTGTTGGTTATATCACAGTCTTTAGTATTCTTGATAATAGTTTCATATATATTCAACAAATATTCCATGTGGGGCATACTCTACAAGGTCACTCTCTAGAATAAGCTACAATTCAGCAAGGTATGCCATTTTTGCTATAACTCCTTTTATGAGAGGTTAAAAGTAGTGCAACTTGGAGGAATTGAATAAAACACACTGAAGAACATTGTGTATAATTTTTATATCTTTATTCATTATTAGTACAAAGTTATGATTATTTCAAGTTAGGGTTGTTGACTAATCCAAAACTAGTCATGGTTGAGACAAGCAGTTGATGAGTTGGCACATACATGAGGTGTATAGTTGACGATGTTGGTACATATTGATGAGTCATTGTTTATGAGTATTTGACACATGATTGGTATATACTTGGTACATGGTTGGATGCACTTGTTTATGGTACAGGTTGATTACAGGTTGTTTGGCACAGGTTGGTGCATGGTTGATGCTCTTGTTTATGGTACAGATTGATATCTGTTGAGGATTGTTGCCTCATCTCAGTTGGTGCTGAGAATGTAAGTTGAGTCTTGCATATAGAGATGGTTCTCTTGTAGAGTTGTACTCTATTCAGTTGTTGCTGAAAAACCCTCGGATTGAAGTCCATAATAAAAAGAAAAATTGTACATACATCTTGTGTTCCTTGTGGAGATGATTTGTTGATGATATATTGCTGATATATGTTGCTGATATGTATTCACATCTAATTGATTATTAATGACAACAATGAGTAATGAGTAAATTTCGAATGCTAACTAATGAGTTTTGTGTAAGAGGGAAGTTTTGCAAAAAAGATCCCCACTAGGACCCTATCCTCTAGTCGATCCCAACTCAATGGTGTTCGACATGGTAGCCCATAAAGAAAATCAAATGGTTCCATCTTAATGGTACTTTGATAGATGTTGTTGTATTCAAAATCTACTAGTGGAAAAAAATCCTCCTGATGTTTTTGTTGGTCCATTACATACATACGTAACATGTCTTCCAAAATTTGGTTCATCCTTTCTGTCTACCCATCTGTCTCAGGGTGATACATTGTACTAAATTTCAGTTGTGTTCTCAAAGCCTCTTGGAAACTGGTCCAAAATCGTCCTGTAAACACTAATCCTTGATCGGATATGATCCTTCTTGGTACACCATGTAACCTCACAACCTCATTGACAAAAACTCTAGCTATGTCTGGCGCATGATATGTCATACGTACAGGAATAAAATGTGCACTCTTCATCAGAGTGTCAACTACCATGAAAATCAAGTTGTGTCTCCTTGCCATCAATCCAACTATAAAGTCCATCGAAATGACCTCCCACTTTAATTCCAGAATAGCGTGTGACTGTAATAATCCTGGCGGATGTCTATGTTCAACTTTCACTAGCTGACATTCTAGGCATCTTGCCATGTAACTCACAATGTCTGATTTCATTCCCTTCCAAAAGAATGAAGGATTAAGATTTTCCTGCATCTTCGTGACTCCTGGATGAGCCATGTACACTACTCTATGATATTCGCTTAAGATCAAATTTCTCAATTCACCATTAGGTGGTATGTAAATTTTGTTGTTATAACTCATCAATCCATCATTGTCCAATGTATAACCTTCACACTTTGGTACCATCATGGGGTCTTGTACAATGTTCACCTTAACTTCCTTGTACCAACCATCGTCTCTCTGTAATGCTAGAATATTTTCTTGAAGATTCGTCTGAAGAGGTATTACCGAGAATATGCATGGTCTTGAAGTCATATTCACTAAGTAGTTCTAACCAATGCCTTTATCGTGCGTTCAAGTCACTCTGCATAAATATATGTTGTAGTCCACAATGATCCATCTTTAGTTCGAGTTTGTGTCCAATCAGATAGTGTCTCGAAAATCTCAAGGCATATACAATGGCCAATAAATCCAAATCATGTGTTGTGTAGTTCTCCTCATGCTTTGTTAATTTCCTTGAGATGTAAGTGATCACTCTATCGTCTTGCATCAATAATATGCCTAAACCTTCCTTGGATGCGTCTGTGCATACCAAGAATTCCTTGTCCATGTTGGGGACTTTTGTATCGACACTTTCATCAACAACTCCTTGAGTCTTTGAAATGATTCCATGCATTTCTCGGTCCATAAAAAAATCTTCTTTTTCTTCTGCAATTCTATGATCAGATTTGCTATCTTCCAAAAACCTTCAACGAACCATCAATAATATCCTGCTAAAACCATAAAGCTGCGTACTTCTTGTACATTTGTCAGTGCAGTCCATTCCATAATAGCCTCTACTTTCGTCGGATCCACAACGATACCTTCACCGGATATAGCATTCCCTAAGTAATGAATCTTCGATTGGTAAAAGAACATTTTGACAATTTCCCGTATAACTTGTTTTCTCGTAAACACTATAGTACCAAGCTTAAATGTTCATATTTCTCTTCTGTCGTTTGAGAATATACCAGTATGTCATCAATGAATACTTGAAAAAACGTTTCCAAGTATTCACGGAACACCCCATTCATCAAACTCATGAATACCCTCAGGGCATTTGTCAATCCAAATGGTAAAACTGTAAACTCATAGTGTCTAAACCTTGTCTTGAATGTGGTCTTAGGAATATCTTCCTCTTTAATTCCTAACTAGTGATATCCTGATCTCAAGTCGATCTTTGAAAACATCTTCGCACCATTCATTTGATCAAACAAATCGACTATTCTTAGTAACATATACTGGTTCTTGATCGTCTCCTTGTTCAATTGACGATAGTCAATACAAATTCTCCATGATCCATCCCTCTTTATTATGAAAATAATAGGCGCACCCCAAGGTGACACACTTGGACGTATAAGTTCCAGGTCCAACAACTCCTTCAATTTCATTTTCAACTCCCACAACTTAGGCGTTGACATCCAATAAGGCATTCCTGCTATCGGTTCAGTTCCAGGTTTCAAGTCGATGGTAAACTCCAACTCTCTTTTGGGCGGAAAACCTGGTAACTCCTCTGGAAACATGTACACAAACTTTCATACTACTGGAAGTTTTTCTAATCCCTCTGCCTCACCCCTTTCATTTAGCACAAAGATTGCATCTACCTTACATCCTTTGCGCATGATCTTGTGTAGTTGTAGGGAAGAAATGAACCTCAAGGACACTCCCTGGTTTCTTCCTACGATCACTCTTCTTCATCCCACATCATCTGTCAAACTTAACGGTTTCATCTTACAGTTGAGTATCACATCATGCAATTCCAACAAGTCCATACCGATCACTATGTCATAAGATCCTAAGATTGTGACATATAGGTTGGCCCTTGTTACAAAATCTTCCAAGTTAATGCTATAGTCCATAGCCCTTCCTCCGACCTTTTGTTTGGAACCCAAATCCATTTCCACGTATATAAACTCGTCCTGCTCAACTGTCTTTACCTTGATTCTCTTTAGCACTACACTAGATATAAATATCTATGTAGCACCTAGATCTATCAAAATACTAAAATTTTGGTCAACGATTGTACTAGACATCTCGAGCACAGTGGACTGGTGCTCGGCCTAGCAGTTATTCACCGCTACATGAATCTTGTGGGCCTTGCCAAAATCTCCAACTATAGTGTGTCCTATTGACCCTTCTTTTCTGGCCTTCTAGATCGGACAACCTAGTTGGTAATGTGTCTCTCCACATGTCCAACATCCGGTCTTCAGTCCAGTACTCCTGGTCCCCAAAGTAGAAGCTGTTGGCCTACTGGCCTAAGATACTGGTTTGTTTTTCTGAAATGGCCTCAATTGTTGTTGTTGCGGGCGACGTTGTTGTTGATGCGGTGGTCCTCTATAGGGAGTCCTCTGTCGAGGAGTCGGTCGTCGTGGTTTCATGAACATGGGTCCTCTAGACATATCTTGATACCCTGATGTTTGTCTAGATGGTGTCTGATGTTGTTGCACTCCTGATGTCATCTGTCCAGTCGGTCTTGCAAGAGTCCTTCCCTGACCCCCACTGGTCAACTCTTTCTTAGCTATGAGGAACTTTTGGATTGCATCGTACAATGTTTGAGGAATTAGGATCCTCACCTTCGCATGAATGTTTAATTTAAGGCCGAACATAAACGTGTTGACCTTTAGCTTCTTTTTGTTCAGATGCAGAGCATACCTAAGAAGATCCATGAATCGGGCCTCATACTCTGGCACTGTAGGACCAACTTGTTGTAAGGCGTTGAACCCATTGAGCTGGCACTCAATGAATTCCTCTGAAAAATACCTCTCCTGGAACCGTTCCTCGAACAGTTCCCATGACATGTCTTAGACAACCATGTTTAGATGAGGCAAGAGAATATTCCACCACATAAGAGTACTCCCCTTTAGCTGAAAGACTGCCATGCAAACCTTCACGTTGGAGGTGTACTCATGAAGTGAAAAGTGCATCGCCATGTTCTCCAACCATTCCTCAACGGCTGAGTCGTCCATGGCACCCACGAACTCGAGAAAATTCACCTTCTCAAGTTCTCTTTGAATGATACCACTACCAGCTGGAGTGTGATGTGAACCCTCATTGAGTACATACGCTCTAGCCTCATCTCTATCTAATCGGTTAATCAAGGCCTCTGACATCCTCTGAAAGGACCTCATCAAACCAACCACATCTCCCATATAAACTCATTCCTTCTCAAGGACTTGTTCTTCTTCTTGGGGCTTAGACCCCTCTGGTGAGGATGCTATTGGGGGTGTTGCACCTCTTCCCCTAGCACCATGTCATCTACCTCCACAATGTCCTCTAACCATGATTACATGCATGGACAAATTTCAAATTTTGATTAACGATAAGTTATTAATCAAGTGTTTAGTACAGTGGAAGGCGTAATTATCCCAAGTCACAGGGTCAAACCTGCTCTAATACCATATGTAACAAACCCACCATTATGACAACAAAAGCGATGCACAAATAGGTAAATATTTTTTTTTTACAAACAATGTCATGACAAGTGACAGACGTCACCACATGGATAAAACACCATAATCCATGTTATTACAATCAACTATAAACAACATTCTATTATTCAATCAAATCATTGCATAAAAATAACATAAGAAAACTACCTGCCCAACCTATCCTGTATGGTTAGGACCTCCAAGACAAATAAGGAATGCTCAAGTCCAGGATTCTTCCGACTGATTTTGACCACTTAAGGTCTCAGGACTGGTGACTTTTCTGAGGAACAAGGAGGTATCTATTCCCATTAATCCAATTATAACCACAATTCAACGCTAGATTTATCAACCACATGTAACCAACAATTCCTCAAGGTGCACTAGAATTATCTATTCTACTTAATCAACTTTCTAGAAATTGATTAAGTGTAAAATCAAGTAAGAGAATAATACATAAGATTAATAAGAACTACTTTAGCATAAGTAAAATCTTAATAGCATCTAGAGATCTATTTCTAATCATCATTAAGGATTGATCAAGTCAAGTTCAATCAAGGTCTAGCATCATTCATCAAGTACTCCAAGCTAATACAGTCCTCATATATCTCAACTATATATATATATATTTGAGATATCTTATTAAACAATATAATAAGAGTTCAATACCAATCTTTTCTGTATATTTTTAAAATAATAACAATCAAAATCAAATCATAACAAGAACTATGTAAAGATTTCAAGTTACTTACATCTCCAATTAAAGGAAACTCTAAGAAGTTCAAGCACGCGTAAGCAATATATAAAACTTTATAGATTAACTTATGTATTTTTGTATAAAGACTAAAATGAAATCATAATAAGCAGATAGATAATAAATCAAATCAAATGTGTAAATATCCATATAAAAAAAATTAAAAGATCAATATATTAAATAAATCAACTATGTACATATCCTATAAAAAGATTTAAAAGATCAATATATTAAGAAATATATAAAGGATTCATATGCCACCTACATATCCGTTTAATAATTGTGAGGGTGTCTAATCTTGATGAACTATATACTGAGCAATCAACTAGTTTATATATCCATTTAAAAAGAACTTAGGGAAATAAAAATCATAATAGTATAATAAGGATTCAACTACTTTATATATCCACTAATAAAGACTATGAGGAATTCAAATTGTAATAAGAAATAAAATAAGGACTCAACTACTTTATATATCCACTAATAAATAATTTTTAAAAAGGTCACAGCCTTATATAAGCAATTAAACAAAGAACCCAAAGCTTACTTAATCCCAATTAAAGGATTCAAGAAGGTTCCAAATCAATCGTTAACTTTCAACTAAAAGGTTTTTTTTTTTTAAAGGAAACATACTAGATTAGAAACCAATTTATGTTATTTCTATTAGGTTGACATGTATTATTGTTTAACAATCTATGTCGAATCTTATATGGAAGGTATCAATGCTTTAAGTGACAACCACAAGATCACATAATTCTTGTCATCACTCTTCCTTGTATTTTACTCTGCACGTTCACCCATTGTGGAGTATAACGAACATTTAAATACGACTCCAGTTAACTAATGTTAAGTTCACCAAGTTCCAAATAAATATATATGAATTTTTGTATTTAACTACAAACTAATTAAGGTAAGATCGTTGTGTGATTTGCAACATTACGTGATCTTGGGTGTGAGGATATATCGAGGAAGCAAGGTATCCCCTTGATTTCAGAAGTTAACTATTGTCAGTCGACTACAGATAAGCATTCTCTGGACAATCACGCCCCAAGGGGGACTTCGAAAAATCTTAGGGAGGAAAGAAGAAACAACACGTAAACACAGAGGGGCTGCCAATGATGTGAGTGAACATGTAATATTATTAGTGGATTGAGTTTTTAAATCGACGGTAGTCAATTATGAAAGCTTATGACAACAATTGCTCTTCTCTGTCCCACATCATCACAGGTAATATTATCACTCTTCTTTGTCCCACATCATCTTTCAAACTTAACTGTTTCTTCTTATAGTTGAGTATCGCATCATGCAATTCCAACCATATTGATTACTATGTCATAAGATCCTAAGATCGTGACATATATGTTGGCCCTTGTTACAAAATATCCCAATTTAATGCTACAGTCTGTAACCCTTTCTCCAACCTTATGTTTGGCACCTGAAGCAATTTCCACGTATCTAAACTTGTCATGCTTGACTTCCTTTACCTTGATTCTCTTTAGCGCTGCACTAGATATAAATCTCTCTCTAGCACCTGGATCTATCAAAATACTAAAATTTTGGTCAGCAATTGTACTTGACTTATCGAGCACAATGGACTGGTGCTCGTCCTGGTGGTTATTCACCGCTGCATGAATCCTGTGGACCTTGCCCAAATATCCAACTGTAGTGTGTCCTATTAACCTGACTGCTCTGGCCTTCTTGACCGGACAATCTCGCTGGTAATGTGGCTCTCCACATGTCCAACATCCGATCTCCGGTCCAGTACTCCTGGTCCCTGAAGTAGAAATTGTTGGCCTACCATCTTGAGATCCTGGTCTATTCTGTTGAACAGGCCTTAACTGTTGCTGCTGTGGGCGACACTGTTGCTGATGCGGTGATCCTCTATAGGGAGTCCTCTGCTGAGGATTTGGTCGTGGTGGTGTCGTGAATATGGGTCCTCTAGACGTATCTCGATACCCTCATGTCTGTCTAGCTGGTGTTTGATGTTGTTGCGCTCCTGATGTTGTCTGTCTAGTCGATCTTGCAGGAGTTCTGCCCTGACCCCTGATGGTCATCTTTTCCTCAGCTATGAGGGTCTTCTGGACTGCATTGTGCAACGTCTGAGGCATTAGGATCCTCACCTTCGCATGAATGTTGAAGTTAATGATGAACACAAACTTGTTGATCTTTATTTTTTCCTTATTCAGATGCAGAGCATACCTAAGCAACTCCATGAATCGGGCCTCATACTTTGGCACCATATGAGCACCCTATTGTAAGGTGTTGAACTCATTGAGTTGACGCTCAATGAATTCCTCTGAAAAATACCTCTCTCGGAACCATTCCTCGAACAGTTCCCATGACACGTCTTCGAAGAACATGTTTAGCTGAGGCAGGAGTGGCCTCCACCACAAAAGAGCACTCCCCTTCAGCTAAAAGACCACCATGTGTATCTTCATGTTGGAGGTGTAGTCACGAAGTGAAAAGCACATTGCCATGTTCTCCAACCATTCTTTGGCGGTTGAGCCATCCGTGGCACCCACGAACTCGAGAAACTTCACCTTCTCGAGTTCTCTGTGAATGCTACCACTACCAGTTGGAGCGTGTTGTGAACCCTCATTGGGTACAGATGCTCTGGCCTAATCTCTATCTAATCCGTTAATCAATGCCTCTGACATCCTCTGAACGGACCTCATCAAACCAACCACATCTCCCACATCAACCTGCTCCTGCTCAAGGACTTGTTCTTCTCCTTGGGGGTTAGACCCCTCTGGCGTGGATGCTACTGGGGGTATAACACCTCTTCCCCTAGCACCACGTCGTCTACCTCCACGACGTCCTCTAACCATAATTACTTGCATGGACAAATTTAAAATTTTGATTAGAGATAAGTTATTAATAAATTGTTTAGTTCAATGGAAGGCATAATGATCCCAAGTTGCGGGGTTGAACCTACTCTGATACCATATGTAACGAACATGCCATTATGACAACAAAAGCGATGTACAAATAGGTAAATAATTTTTTTTGACAAACAACGTCAAGAGAAGTGATGGACGTCACCACATGGATAAAACTCCATAATCCATATTATTACAATCAACTATAAACAACATTCTATTATTCAATCAACTCATCACATAAATATAACATAAGAAAAATACCCACCCAACCTATCTTACATGGTTAGGACCTCCAGGACACATAAACAACACTCGAGTCCAGGATTCTTTGGATTGATTTTGACCACTTAAGATCTCAAGACTGACGACTGTTCTGAGGAACTAGGAGGTATCTATTCCCATTAATCCAATTATAATAGTATAATAAGGATTCAACTACTGTATATATCCACTAATAAAGACTATGAGGAATTAAAATATTAATAAGAAATAAAATAAGGACTCAACTACTTTATATATCCACTAATAAATAATTTTTAAGAAGGTCACAACCTTATATAAGCAATTAAACAAAGAACCCCAAGCTTACTTAATCCCAATTAAAGGATTCAAGAAGGTTCCAAATCAATCGTTAACTTTCAACTAAAAGGTTTTTTTTAAGGAAACATACTAACTTGGAAACCAATTTATGTTATTCCTATTAGGTTGACATGTATTATTGTTTGGCAATCTATGTTTTAGATAGTGGACGAATCTTATATGGAAGGTATCAATGCATTAAGTGACGACCACAAGATCACATAATTCCCATCATCACTCTTCCTTGTATTTTACTCTGCGCATTCACCCATTGTGGAGTATAACGAACATTTAAATACGACTCCAGTTAACTGATGTTAAGTTCACCAGGTTCCAAATAAATATATACGAATTTCCATAATTAACTACAAACTAATTAAGGCAAGATCGCTATGTGATTTATAGCATTATGCCATGTTGGGTGTGAGGATATATCGAGGAAGCAAGGTATCCCCTTGACTTCAGAAGTTAACTACTGTCAGTTGACTATAGAGAAGCATTCTGTGGACAATCACGCCCCAAGGGGGACTTCAAAAACTCTCAGGAAGGAAAGAAGAAACATCAAGTAAACACAGGGGATACTGTTCTTCTATATTTTGAGGCAACCTAAATTCATAGGTAAGGGTTTTTAAATCTATTTCTCTTAAATAAAAGAGTCAAGGGAACAGATGTAGGTCTTAGTCAAGCGACCCAGGCATCAAGTCTAACAGCCAGGAGGAGGGATGGACACATGACCGGGCCTCATGTGGTCAAGGCTTCGACAGGGACTCGTTTTAAGCGATCGGTTTAACCACAAGAAATTGCCCAGAGACGCGATCGAATTTCGTTTTAATCAATCGCATGGTTGGGTACATTCTAGAAAATAAATCGCAGGCATCGCAGACATACACTTCGCCTGCAACCATCGCATATAATCAATAAACTATTTACGCTTCCATAAATTCTAACTAACGACAGCAACCCTGAACATCGTACTCTGTGTATCACATAAATCATCTAGCAAGGAGATTTGGCCCAAGATTCTAAATTGTTTTTTTTTTTCTTTTCTTTTTTACAGTTTCTAGAATGTTTGTGGCGACATGAGTTAGAAGCCTTCATGTCTTAA
Source organism: Picea engelmannii (assembly GCA_009831015.1). Lineage (NCBI taxonomy): Eukaryota > Viridiplantae > Streptophyta > Pinopsida > Pinales > Pinaceae > Picea > Picea engelmannii. The sequence goes on along the minus strand of ML780168.1, from coordinate 716,648 downwards.
GAAGCTCGGGGCAGGTCCTATAACCACTAGCGATCATGCCTAAGTTTATGTCCCATGTATTCGTGTAATAAATATAAATTGCAGCAACAAGTGAAATCTCATGGGTTGAAAAAGGGCAGACAACTAATAAGAATTGCTAACAATTCGGATTGAAATTTTATGGTTGCCATTCTAAAATTCTCTTCTATATTACAAAAACATGAAGGAGACTCGCCAACCCCTAATTCAGAAATCCATTACAAATTTCAATAATATCTAAATCCCTATACACAATTTTAACTTAATACAAATACAATTCTCGACGAGAATACTTTAACCGAAGGCAACAAAGTTGAAGGTGATATTCAGAAAGTGGTCCTCTCTCCTTCCTCCAGCTTGCTAATCACGGAGATTTCACCGGTACCTCCTAACCAACACTAGGGGTACTCTTCTTCCCCCTTAGCCCCCCCCCCCAAGCCGATAAGGGGCCATGCACACAAAACCAAAATATTCTCTTGCTCCAAGCTTGCCTCGCAAGGTAAAGCCACCACTCTATCTCAAGTTCAGTGTCCTAAATCTCACAAGTAAAACCAGTCAAAATGATTTTGGCAGCATAACTTTACCCATAACCAGTGTCCTTCTTTTCCCATCTAGACCATTTGCTTTATAGGAAATTCCTTAGTGACACCTCCCCATATGCACAATTAATTTGTTTTTTGATTAAATAAATTAGAATTATTCCCCTCTTACACTTGCCACTGTCTCCCCAAGTTGCACAAGTAATTGCATAATTTAATTTAATTAAAGGTCAATTTCCCTCACATTTCTCAAATGTGCTTCTTAAATCGCTCCTAGTTGTCTCTTTATTCTCCATATTCTCATTTAATAACTGATGCCTTACTAAATCTGAGTTAGAGTTAAAATAAGAGTTTTCTTCTAGTTAGATAGTGGTAGTTAGACTCTAGATATCATTCTATGCATACACATATTCTCTCATGCTTTATTCATTTCTTATCTTAAATTCCAATTTGGTGTTTTCTTGCACATATGTGTATTAGTCAATTCCTTAAATTTAATTCATTTTTCTTAATTCTTAAATCCATTTACCTCATCCCTTTCTTTTTTATTTAGTTAATAATTTAGATTAGCCTTCTTACAAAAACTTAGACTTATGATTAAATTTTTTTGAACAGACTTAGAATTTTATTGGGAATTATAATTAATAAATTACTCATTAATTATTCATATCTGACAAGGTCTAAAAAAATTTCAAATTTTCAAATTATTCTTTCAAGGTTTTCTAGGCCACCTAGATTCATTCACTCAAGTTTTATTTACGCAACGTGCCCTTCAAGACGCACTCCGTGCTCCAAGGGTGCCACTCACATTTGACTAGTTTTGGTAATTGTCCAACCCCTGGAGTCAGTGCTCCATTCGAGTGACCTTGTGAGAGACTAGGGGATTCTAAGGAATAAGGACTTTGTCTTATTCCACACCTCGTTAGAATCTTCCTGAGTGACTGTCTCAATCCGCCCTCACGACATCGTGGACCTCTCGAACTAGGTAATCATTAACCTACAATTCGAGCCACGACAGGAGTGCTAGTAGGCTGTGACATGGACGCTGCCACACCTCTCCCTTAATAAATGGTTTATGTGCATGGCTCCTTTACCCCTTAGCAAGAATTTGTTAGCCTGCATTCAGTAAAAAAACACAATCATTGATCCAGATACATAATCATACTAAATCAATCATCTGACACATATTCGTAAAATGAAGTACTCAAACAAAAAACAATCCACTCCCTGACTCAATCCGGAGTCCAAGGAGATCCATTGACGCCAACGACATCCACAATCTAGCATGTGTCTTGCACACTCATGTAAACTCGTCAATAGCATTTGTCAATACATATATATCAATGACAATAGATCACTACCATCAACATCATCATAAAAATCCATAAGTGAAACAAATAACCATGTACTATAATCGGATCATGTGCACGCAAGTGTCCTCAAAGAATAAATCGATAACATGTGCTCCCAAGAGCGGGACGTCACATTTTATTTGAATTCCCTATGCAGTGCAATAACTTGTAAATTTGTTGTTCGCGTATTCACCTCCAATATCTATTATTAAACTTTGAAGTTGGTGTCTAGATTGTTTTTCTACAAGGGTCTTGTAGGCAAAAAACATGTCAGAAACTTCACTCTTAAGTTTTAAGAAGTAAACACAAGTGCATATGGAGAAGTCTTCAATGAAAGTTAGGAAATACTTGCACCTAGAGAAAGAACGAGAAAAAAGAGGACCACACAAAACACAGTAAAAAAGATGGAAGGAGGTTGAGGCATGCCAAGAGACACATTTGTCAAAATTGTCCCGATGATGTTTGCTAAGAACAAAACCAACAAAAACACCATCTATGTAAGAAACGAGAGAAATACCAATCACCATATGTTGATTAGATAGTTTCTACAATTAGCAATAGTTTAGATGACCAAACCACTCATGCCAAAGTTTGTTCAAGTCATCACTATGAGCAACAAAAACTAATGGAAAAGATGATGACCCAAAGTTGTCAAATTTGTACAACCTTGTAATATCATCAACAATTACAGATGCTAGGACATGCTTAAGATCTTTTAAATACTTTATTACAACTTGGAGAGGTGAAAACTATACACTTTTACCTTCACCTGAATGAGTGATATGATACACCGATAGAAAGTTACAGGAAATACTTGGAACACATAATACATCATTGCAATGAGCATTATCTATTTGAAATATTCCAAACACTACAACACTAAGACATCTATCATCACCAACAAATATTTGTTTGGTGATACATTCATTTAGAGAAGAAAAAATGACTTTATCCTTAGCCATATGATAAGATGCTCCATAATCAATAATCCACTCATCAAAAGAAGAAGTAGAAGTTGCATTGGAAGAGAAACTAGAAGTATAAATTACATGCCCATGAGAAGAAGAATCAATATCGATGTTGTGCTTCTTAATCATTGTTTCTAAGGATTCCATCTTTTCAAAACATTTAAACTCCACATGACCATCTCAACAACAAAATTTGAAATTCTGGTCAATATTATTACTTTTTGATTTTTCTCCTTTATGACCATTAGGAGTAGAAGTTGGATTAGAGGGTTTGGGACCCTTGTTTTTCTTATTGTTGTGGCAATCCTGTTGCTTCCTGGGATGCTTGGATTTATCTTTCTACTAGGTCACTAAGGCTTTGTTAGATGTTCCTATAGTGTTGATATCTCCAAGTTGCAAAATATTATATTTTTGTTTAATCAAAGAATCCCAAGAAGACTCAAGAGTGGGAGTTTGGTAAGCGTTCCCTAGATCTTCTCTGGTGGCATAAAAGGTAGATACAAAGACTAAATATTCAATACCGAGATTAGCAAGAATAACATATATGCATCGGTCATCCATTAGATCTATTTTACAACCTTGGCATACAATTCTAAGTGTTTTGAACTTAGATAAATAATCTTCAATGCAGAAAATCATTGGGACTTAATGTCATTAAACGATTTTCAATCTGGTGGGATCAAATAACATTATGTTTACCAAACACAACTTTAAGCTTTTCCCAAGCTTTGTCTGGGACATTGATTCCTTGAAGGTGAAACCTTAAATCAAGAGACGTGGACATTCCAATTAGTCCACGTTCTTAGTCATTCTTACTATCACATTTGGATTTCTTTTCAACATTAATGGGGGCTTGTTCTTTTCCCAAGAAAATCTGGTACAACTCTTTACTTCTTAATACATCCTCTATATGATATTTCCATGAGAAGTAGTAGGTATTGGTAAGCAAAATATCACTTGGAGAAGCCATATTAAAATATGCATATAATATGGATTCAAAAGATGTAACTGATGGTCTAGATGGAAAGCTCTCAAAAAAATAGGTTGCTTAAAAAAAAGTCACTAAAAATAGACTTTGAATGTGAAAGTTATGTCATTTAAACAAAAAAGGCATAAAAAATAACCAATGAGCCACATGGAAAGTAGAAGTTGGTCTATGTGGTGATTCCTCTCCTTCTCTAACTTTTCTTATAAGCTAACTTTTACAAATAGGCTACATATGAAGCGACCCCCTTTTATAGAATAAGTGAAAATCACTTTTACAATGAAGTTACTTATAAATTAAAGTTCCATACAAAATATAACTTTAAAAGAAAATATTCAAGTTATTTTATAGTGATTCACTTTTACAAGTTAAGTGAAATGCACTTTACTCAAGACCTCTACATAAATAAAACAACTTTCAATCAAGTGAGCTAGTGCAAAACATATTATAATTATAAAGGAGGATGTGGTTGTTTTATTGTTAGAGCTCCACCTTAAAGTGCATGATTACCCCAAAAAAACCTTCATTTATATGTGATCATACAAAAAAAATGAAATTTTGAAAAAAAAAGAAATTTTGGCAAAAAAATTTCAAATATCAACAACAATGGGGTCATATCTGTTAAAATGAACTGATCACCCGATAATTTATTACATATAAAACCATGTCTTCAATAAACATATTAAGTAGATTTTATTGAATAAAAGCACGGATTATTTTTTACGATCTAAATTAATAAATCAATGAAAGCACAATAGGAAACTATACACATTTGCACACGTAATTTTCTGGGTAAAAACCCCTAAGGGAAAACAAGTACTGAGAAGATTTTATTATTATAAAATATGGGCTCTTGTCCTAAGATAATAGCCCACCTGAGTAAAATACAAATCAACAAAACAACATATCCTATCACACTTAGTTGCTACTCCTTTGCTTCCCCTTTGCTCCTTTCCTCAAAACCTACCCTTGCACACTTGGATGAAAGTCCTTCTCCACCCAATCAATGAGATCTCCTATCTCACTCTGTGTGTGTCTCCTCCTCTCACTTAGGATGCATTTTATAATCTTTAGTTTACCGTAAATCCAAAACCCTAGATCTCCAAAGTGATCAATGGCTGAGATTAGATCTCACCTTCACTTTATGATCTAATGGATAGGATTTAATTTAACTCACTAATGCCAAATACTTAGGCATTTGAATTAAATTAAATTCCACTATTTACAAAAAAAGAATTCAGTTTAATAATAACTTTACTAAAAGGAATCTCCTATTTCCTAAGGAATTAAGGATGAATTCCACAAGTTAGACACAAAATTGATGTAGAAGTACTTGTCAGATGCTAAAAACATCAACACTCCCTCTTAGTGAGGAAGGTGCTTCTCAAAGAGCCACCTGGAACTGGTTCTTCCTCTAACTCTGGAGTATTTTCGCACACATCATCCTGCACATTGGCATCCCTGCAACCCTATTGTTCAATTTCTCCCTCAACACTGTAAGTCATAGAATCGATGACACTACATATTAGTGTCATGAAGTTTGGAAACTTCTTCAAAGATCTGTTCTCCCTCAATGTACTCATAGGATCCTCATCTTTCTCCTTAGCATCGATCAATGTCACCTCATACTAACTAAGTCTCCTGATAGAAATGGAAGAGGCTAAGTCCTTCTTCCCATCTGAAGTTTGAATTCTCACACTAGAAGTATGTGAAATTTCCTCACCCTTCGGAGCTTCCTGCTCCTTGTCCTCTATCACTGATGTTGATCCATGATCTAAGATCCCCTTGGATACACCTACATTCTTTCCCCGCAACCTATATACATAACCTTTCTAACACCAATGTTGACTGTTATGTCAAGTCTAACTCCCTCTAAATGCAAGAACACTTGTCCATTCTGAAAAATGACAACATAACCCTTTTCCTCCAAAGTTGATATTGAGAGAATATCCCTCCTCAGATCTAGGACATACAACACATATGCCACTTCCAGAGAACCTCTTGACTCCAACTTGAACTTGAATATCCAAAATATCTCTACACCACACTTGACATGGGTGTCAAGATCCACTTGTGGATCTGAGTCCGTCTCTGACCAAATGGTGAACAACTCATTTTTCCACTAAGAAAAGAAATACATCAAACTCCTTGAGCTCATATTTGATACTTAGATCTATTATATTATTTTCTCCTTTGGACCAAATAGATCTCAAAGTGAAAGACCTATTTGATATCTCCATGTTGGCTTCCCGAACCCCTGCCCAAAATTATGTCATTCCCTAACATAAAAAAAAATTCTACCCAAACCTCATTCCCACTACTCGCTTCCCAAACCCACTTCACCGACCCATTTCCCATTGCCCAATATTTCCGCAGTCTACCTGACCACTACTTGGGGTCTGTCTAAGGCTGCCCAAGATTTGTTCTCACTACGTAGATACTTCTCTAGGATACCCAAACCTTTAGAGGCTTCTTGATGGCTTCTCTAGGTTTCCTGATCCCTTCTAGGTTGCTCGACAACTCTGTTGGGCCTACCCAAGGTTTCGTAGGCCCTCTATGGCTATATTCTATTGACATGTGGCCTTGTTGGTGACCTGTAGGATGTTGCAACTATTATGTGGCAACTAAAACCATTCTTTCATCTCTGGTTGTGCACTTGGCTATTGTGGTGATTTCCCCAACTCATGTATCTCATGGGTGTTTTGGCGGCTACGCCACAGGATGTTTAGTGCTTGAGCCACTGACTCCCTCCACCCTCAGTTTATTTCACCATCACCTATGAACATTTCTTAGCGCTCATGTCTCCACAAAATTCCCATGCATGCAACCAACCCTTCCTCTACATAGTTTGTGTCCTCTCTTAGTGGATAAATCTATCACTCACTCAACAAATCCTTTATCCAATGTAACTCACCCATGCGGACCTGCCTTCCACATTCCTTGTCGTACGCATATTTTACAATGGTTGTATGACTTGTACGACAACACCTTTTTTTGTATTTTTTGAAAATTTTCCTGTAGCCTACAAAAACAAAAACAAAAAGGTTTATATGTTGCCAATCATGATCTTTGTGCAACAATTTCCTCTAGAGATCATTCTCTAATACCATGTTAAATTTTTGAACCCAACACATAGTAATTTATTACCTAGTAAACCCTTGCTTCAATAAACTTATCAAATAGATTTTACTGAATAAAAGAATGACATAGTTTTAACAATCTAAATTAATAAATCAACATAAGAACAATAGGAAACCATACACATTTTCACACGTAATTTTCTAGGTAAAAATCCTTGAGAAAACTAGTACTGAGATGATTTTATTATTATAAAATATGGGCTCCTATCCTGGGATAATGGTCCACATGAGGAAAATACAAATTAGCAAAATATCCTATCCTATCACACCTAGCTGCTACTCCTTTCTTGCTCCTTTGCTCCTTTCCTTAGACTCTATCCCTCCACACTTGGATTAAATTCTTCCACCCAATCAATGAGATCTCTTATCTCACTATGTGTGTGTCTCCTCCTCTCACTTAGGTTTCTTTTTATAATCTTGATTTTACCCTAAATCCAAAACCCTATATCTCCAAAGTGATCAATGAATGAGATTAGATCTCACCTTCGTTTTATGATCTAATGGCTCGGATTTAATTTAACTCACTAATGTCGAATACTTGGGCATTTGACTTAAATTAAAACCCATTAATTACAAAAAATGCATTCACTTTAAGAACCACTTTATTAAAGTGAATCTCCTAAGTATTGAGAGGTATTAAGGATGGCTTTCACATCTTATACACAAAACTTATGTGTATGTACCTCTATAATGCTACATACATCAATGCGATCTCAGTTATCTTACCCACAAAATGTTAGTTTTCTCTATGTTTCTGATTTTCTAGGCTTGCATATAGATACAAAATAAACTCTTAAGACCAGACTGAGAATTTATTTGGTACCAAGTTAATCAAGCTTTGTAGCTCTCAAGACCTAATAACTTGCAATGGTGTAATGAAGTGGTCAAATTCTATTCAGATGACTTGTATCCATGTGTTGGGTAGTAGTGTCTTGGAGTATGTGATAACAAATATCCTCATATACAACAAAATCATAAATTTTGACCTTTTAAATGACCATGATCCTAACTCTATTCATAGGCCTTTATCCTTAAATTTGAACTTTTTCATGCACAAAAGCCCCATTGAAGAAAACTATTATAACAAAAGGCACTTTCTTTTTGACAAAATTAAAGGTTATCTTTTTTAAAGCACTTAAATAGTGAATTAAAGATCCTATCATATAAGAACAATATTGAATACATCTATCCTAATTTTACAACAACCCTCTCTACTTCCATTAACAAATTCGGTATCGATGTGTTATCTAAAAATAAAAATAGGATGTCCAACCCTTGGTATGAAAATGAGTAAAAAATTGCTAGAAAATGCATTAGGGATGCCTCCAATGAGTCCTTAAAATCTGATAAGATCAAAAGATACAAATCCCTAATTAAAAGAAAAAAAAAGACACTACATAAATAGAAAGCAGGAAAAATTTTGCACCTATCAAAGCTAGATACTAAGAGATTTTGGAGGCAAATTTTGAATTGTTAAACTAAAGAAAATAATATGATTCCCTTGAAGGAATGGAACTCCTACCTCAAAAATATTTATGAAAACCATATTGTTGTGGACAATATTCATAATGTTTCTATAGGGGATGAAGTATTTCTATAGAACACATAAAGTTTTAGGCTAAGTGACTCCAAAAGGGAAAGTTAAGAACATTGAAGGCTGGCAAGTTGAAATCTTAAAAATTGGAGGGCCTATCCTCATCCCTCACATACATAAGCTCTTCAATTTAGCAGTTAGGAAGGGCTTCCCTAAACCTTGGATTCAAATCCTCATTGTTCCTATGTTTAAAAGTTGGAATAAAAGCAGTACCTCAAATTATAGGACCTTTATGATTAGTGCCATCTTAGCCAAGCTATATGGAATTATTTTGGAAAAGAATATTATCATATGGCTTGAAAGCCATGGAAAATGAGAAAAAGGCCAAGTCGGCTTTAGAGGATATCATTCAATTTTGGACTATCTTCTTACACTTAGGATCATTGCA
>ML780168.1:690757-706455 GCA_009831015.1 Picea engelmannii | reverse complement strand
ATAAAGAAGGGTTTCTAAATTTCTAGTAAATTTTAACCAATTTACATCATAAAAATATCTCCTATTGATCCATTATCAAAACTTACCAAAAGTGGTTCAAAGGTTTCCTTTACTTGCTAAACCATTTATTTACATAGATATAAATCAATGAGGAAAGACTTAAAAGATGATTCATTAGTTATTAGTCCTTGCCGAAGGCGTAAAGGCACTATAGCGATCAATAATTTGTTGACTTCATATTAATATGTCCTTTGACTATAAATTTTTGCATCATTTGTATTGTTCGTACTATATAAGTAAAAACATTATTTTTTAGATAATAAAAAAAACCTTATATGTCATCATCTCATTGGAGAATATATTGGAGGACTTATTGCCAACTTCGTTGTTCCCAATGTTGTAAATGTTTAGATATCCAAAGTTTTGAGCTTAGACACTCTTTTTAATTTTTATTACATTTTTACTGAAATGTTTACATACCGAAAGTTCTGAGCATGGATGTTGTTTTTTAATGTTTTTTTATTATTAGTCCCTGCCGAAGGCGTAAAGGGACTATAGCAATCGATAATTCATTGACTTCATATTAATATGTCCTTTTATTATTATTTCTATTTTTATTGAAATGTTTACATATAGAAGGTTTAGAGCATTGACACTTTTTTTGAGGTGCTTGAATAGGTCTGACAGCTTAACTATTTACATAGTGCGAGGTCCTGAAAAAGGCATGATAGCTTAAATGTTTTCATAACACGAGGCCCTTAAACAACTTGACAACCTTAAATGTTTACCTAAATAGGCTTCTCAGAGTACATTTTTCCTCGAATTTTTCCATACAATGTTATAGTGAATTTGGACAATATTGTTGTCCGCCGCCAGTTGCATAGCCATTGTATGTTTCATACTTATTCTATGCTTGAAATGCAATTTGGTCATCATTTAAGATACATACATTGTTTACTAGTTCGATGGGTGCTTCTTGTTCACTGGTTCATCGATTGTTGCTTGTTGTTGTTTGGTTCAACTTTGCAAGGTCGAGGACCTGGGCCTACGGTTGGACCTATTGGTGCTTGTTGCTTTATTTTGTTTACTTCAACTTTGCAGGGTTGGGGTCCTGCATTTCCAATTGGAGCTATTTTTTTTTACTTTGTGGGGTTGAGGTGTTGCACCCACAATTCGACCTGCGCTTTTGTCTTTCAGTGTTTTGGAGTAAGTTTCAATGCCATAATTTCATTTTCTATTCATTCTTTGTTGTTCACTGTTTGCAGTCTACAAGTAAGAATGTTTGATTATTTCTACTGGCATGCTCGTCATATGTTTCTGGTTCCTTTTGTTCTTGGGCTATAGTTTGGTAATCGTTGGATATACATATGGTGTTTACTGGTTCAGTGGTTGTTGCTTGTTCACTGGTTCGTTGGTTTGTCGATTTCTTTTTGTTGTTGTTTGGATCAAGTTTGCGATTTTGAGGTCCTGGGGCTGCAATTGGGCTTGTTCAAGATTTCTCACTGGTTTGGTGCTTATTGTTTTCTTTTGTTTTCTTTGTCTTTGCAGGGTTGGGGTCTTGCGTCGACAGTTGGAGATGGTTTTTTTTTGCACTTTGTAGTGTTGAGGTCCTGCACACACAAGTGGACCTGTAGTTCTGTCATTTTCCATGTCTAGCAAAGTCAAGATCTAGAGCCTGTCCCCTACCCACCTATCCTTCTCTTAAATTTTGCTCCAATTATTTTTCCTAGATCTGGACCATACTTACATGTCTTTTTAAAATGTTCTTGTAGAAGAAAAGGATACTGAGATGGTGCTAGCAAGAGTGGTGTTTCGTGGATTGCAAATTGCAGTATTCATTTTCTATGTTGTTTGGCATGCAACATTGATAGAATAATGAATGTGTTCTCAAATGCATCACACCATTTACATTTGGATGCAACCATTATCATTCTAGGATACTTCAGTGTTGACATGATACAAAATAGTGGCATAACAAATAATTGGACAACTGCATGTGTAATTACAATGTGCGTTGTCTTTTTGTTAAGATAAATCATTTTCAAAACTCACTTATTAACCATATATGGTGAAATGTACCCATATCACAATACAACCTCTTTATCGTGTACACAGACTGGTGCAACAACGATACAATTTGTCTTGTACTTGAAATATGAGATGTACAACAAAGATACTGCAAAATTATATTTCCATGTCTCAAAGCATATCTGGATACTTTGTTGCAGAAAACCAAAATCATTTAGCTATGGCCATGCAATTTCTTAATATTTTATGGCTTGTAATATATTTTGGGCAGGAAAAACTTTATATAATTACAACCATGGATGGAGAAAAGAAAAGGTTCATGTTTCTAACTATCTTTTATTCTATTCGTTGATTCTCATTTAGTCTATATACATATTACTTGTTCTCCCTTGCATACTAACTTCCATTCATGTTCATTGTATTTTGTGCATTCCCACATTCAAACAAACATAATAACTGGAGAAAATGAAGGAGTATTTACCATAGCGATGGAAGAGGAGATACAAAGGTACATGCTTGTACTATTATTTCATATTCCATTGTTTTGTATTTCATTTATTGTCTATATATGTGTTCACCTAATCTATTGTATGTATATATTACATACCTTCCTACATAATAGCTTATGTTAATGTCCTTTGTATTTTCTATGCCGCTAAGATGAAATAAATTGAACTCTGTTTAATATTTTTACATGTCTTCCTGCATACCAACTTCCTTCATGTCCATTGTATTTTTTATGCATTGCTACATTTAAACAAATAGAGTGACTAGAGAAGATGATGGACTCTTTGCCGCGAATGTAGAGGAGGAGTTACAAAGGTGCATGCCTCTACTCATATTTCATATGCCAGTGTTTAGTATTTCATTTATTGTCTGTGTATTTGTTCTACTTGTTCTAATGCTTTGCACCTATTTTATTGTATGTAGATACTAGGTATATTTCTACATAGTAACTTATCCTCATGTGAATTGTATCCTCTTTGCTGCTACATTGAAATAAATAGAACTATATTTCTTTATTTTACATGTCTTTTTGCATACGAACTTACATTCATGTCCACTGTATGTTCGACATTTCTACATTGAAAGAAATAGATTGGTTGTGAAGGAAGATGAATTCTTATATGCCACAACAGAGGGGGTTGTGGTACAATCTTCGAAAAGGTATACCAAATGTGCTAGTAAATCAAACATACAAAATGGGTGGGTGCATATAATATTGCATTATAAATCGATGATTTGGAAACAATGGGCCTTTGTTGAGACTTATCGCTTCCAAACATTGCCCTCCCCATTTCTAATTTTCCCACTTTATATTATCCCTTTTTTTTTTCGTCTTTTATACTTAACCAATTCCCCTTCATTTTTCTCATCTACTTTCACTTTCTGGTTTCTTTGCTTAGTCGTCTCTCCAAAAATGTCTAGGTGCGCAAGTTGGAGGACTCACGAGTTCACATTTACACTCATGCTTCTACCTCATTCCATACTTAGCCACTTTTTCGATCGCGGTTTCTCGAGCTGGCGGGTTCAATATTGTGCCTCTAGCTTTAGAGGTTCTGTGATATACAGATTGGTCGTCGTAGCCCCCCCCCCATCATGCCCTATCTCTTGTTACACATTTTTGTAGTCAAAAAATTTGAGGCATGCAATTTGACCATCTGGTCCTCATGTTTCATGAGTATCCCTTGACACCCTATTTTGTATTCCATATCCTTCAAACTTTTATGTGACATTCAGAACAATTATGGACAATATACAATGCATATGTTTATTTATTCCTTCTTATGTTCATATACACATGCTTGCATCAGAAAAAGTTGGACTAGTGACATGGCCATGAGCAGTCAATCATTGCAAACATCAACAGACCGACAAGGCCAAAGGTAAATATGCATACATTATGTTCCTCATATGTTTACCAAACAAATATCCTCAGATATTTATTCATCTATGCCATGTTGATTATGCCGATGTCATATGAAACACATACTTTACAGTTCATAAGAAGTATCAACAAGCGAAAGTGAGACGCCGAACATAACGCAAGTTTCGCAGACTAAGAGGTTTGGTTGCAAAAATATGGCTCCATACTTCATCCAAGTTGTGCATCTACTTGTGCATTTATGCCAGGAAAAAAGAAAAAAATAAAATAATGCAGACTACCATTCACATTACTTTTCCTGTTCAAAAAATGTCACTAGGTCTAAACTTATAACACCCAAAATATTATCAATAGAGGGCTTGAATAGTCGCTGAACTGGACAAGTGTTCATCGGGGACATAGTGGTCGTCTATAACACCTACTTGGACAATGAAAAAAAAACTGTCTCCATTATGCATGCTGACATGACAAACAACGAAGCCCTGATGACAGTCACACTAACTATTCCCACACAACTTGTCTAGAAACTTGCATAAAAGATATTGCCACATAATGGGATATCCATTACAAATTTTAATATATTTCCCAAAACAGTATATGACCATGGTGATTATGATCAGATTATATCGCTCAACGAAACAAGTATTGTGAAAAAAAATCCCGCTATTTGTTCAAAATATCGTTTCTTCCTGAATACAACTATCAACCAACTGGCACAGAGCAATGCCACTTACCTAATTAGAACCATTAGTGCAGTTTTCACACTCGCAAAAAAACTTGTCTCACAACACATTCTCCATATAAAAGATGGAGAGTTAGACAATGACGAGGAAATGGTACCGTTCTCCATATCCAGTTTTGTCCTTTACTTTCACATGTCCATGTATCTTGATTATGTTACACAACTATTGCACTGGTCCATGTTGTAGCTGCAATTGTTCGACACCTATTCAAATTTGATTTCCTCAATGGAACAACAATTGCATAAAGGGAAATTTCCACTTATGCTCTTCAAAAATATAACAAAAAAAAGAGATGTTAAAGAAAGGATCTTTCACACAACCCAAGCAACATTTGTAACAGAATTGTGAACAAACATAGTACAAGATCTCAAGAAACTAACTAGCTCTACAACTTTTGTGCATATACATCTACAATTTCATCCTCACTTTGCTCATACAAATTGCCTTCACCATTTTTTTGCAGTTTTTCTTTTTTTGTTGTTGTGCAATTATATATTATATTGTTCAATATATTAACTACTATGTTCACATGCCTAGGTTGAGGGTGTTTTGGTTGTAGCGAATGTGTACTCAACCCCCTTCGATCCTGTATGTGCCAAATGCAACTCTCCTTCTTCTACTTTTGCTTTCATAAATGTTGATACAATTGATTGTCTGTGATGCAGTAAAAAATTACCTTACATATATAGACATTGCATCAATGTTGTCATCTGAACCGTGAGCAACACAATTGTACATTGTACAATTAGACAACCTCTGTTACAAGATGTGCTTCCTGGGTTAGCAGAATTTCCATATGAAGTATACCTATAGAAAAAGGAAAACATTGTCTACATGTTGCGTGACTTTCGGATACATAGAAAATTTACCTTAAATGAGGACAATGCAATATTTCATATCGGATGAAGAAAAAAAAATCATATCAAGCTTTGGCAGGAAACCAAAAAATCTCATGTTTTTTTGTAATTTTTCTTCAATACCTAGATGGATGTTTGCCAGACTCGAGTTCTTCAGAGTTTATATCTATGGCAGTAAAATTTTCTTTCCAGAGATTTTTTCTCTTTTTGTGCACTTGAAAAAACAAGGAGAATATAAATACAAATCAAATTGCTATTGTTATTTTCATGTTTTTTTGCAACTCCCAGTAAGAATTTTTCATATTTGTTGGGGTGTCCAACTGAAAAAAAAAATGGTGACTGGCTGTGGATTTTTTGGAGGAGTCTGCACCTTTTTGGGTTCCCAAATTGGAAAAAATGTTTTCCAACTATATAGCCATGGCATGATTTCTGCATTTTTTGGGTACCCAAATAAAAAAGAAGATGATCTCCAACTACACATTTATGGTATGGTATTTGCATTTTCTCGATGCTCTAATTGAAAAAAAAAAGGCTCAACATGGATTGAAACATGAGCTTGCGATCTTCAGAACTCGCTATAGATATTTGGGAGTTCAGGCATTGGAATTCATATAGGCAAGTGCATTTATTGCTGATGTACAAGAGCATAAGATTGTTCAGTCTAGAAATGGGAAGCATGAGGACTAACCCATACAAAGTATCCAACTGTGAATAACTCAGGCCCATCCTTTGAACCATCGAAATGGATTGCTCCTCTGGGCAGAACCATCAAGCATTTCCAATAATATTGGAAATTCTACATTGTTAAAACTGGTAGTGATAGAACATGGCACTATCAAAAGAAAATGTCCATAATGATCTTGCTTCATGATAAAATAGTAATCGACAAGTTTCTTGTTCCTCATTTTGGGGTTTGGTTATAGATATGGTACAATGACGAAGCTCTGCTGATTTTGTGTTGTCTTGTGTTTGGCAGACTTTTGTTCATATCTCATGGCCTCGGTTATTTTCTCATGGGAACATATACCAGATGTAAGAGAAAACCAATTACACATGTTTTTTTTTTTTTTTTTATATATATCAAATTTTTTGATTCATAGGTCAATGTGTACTGCTCTATGGCACCTTTTGGGATCTCACATGGCGCCTTCTGTGTTCATGCATTGCCTTGTGCCTCAACTTTCAATACATTTGGTGTTTACTTGTCTCTTGGTTGTATTCTTCGTTCTGGAAAATTAATGATACATTTAGGATCTTGGTATTTTTTCTATGATCTTAAAGAATATACATGACATGATTTTCCTTTTAATATAAGCTCTCTGACGCAAATGTAGTATGTGGCTCATTTTATCACTTTTCTTTGATCGATGAACTTAGCAAAATTCGTCTCTGGGAATATTTTGAAATAAAAGGATATATACTATGTGAATTCCAATGGAACTATCATATCAACGTATGGACATTAAAATTCAAATTCATCATAAAATTCAAATTCATCTTAAAATTCAAATTCATCTTAAAATTCAAATTCATCTTTGTTATACTTGCGGTGAAGTTGACAATACAATAATTTTACATAAACATCCCAAAATTGATTTTCTTGTGTCTTTTCGATGCTTCTCTTATACAAACACATCTTGGAAACTATAAGCATGGATCACTTTATTTATTCCTTAATTGAAGAGCCTGTTCACCTGTTTAATGCACTTCATAGTTACTGTTAAGACCATCAATGGGGATTTATTACACCAATTCTCGCTTCCAAAAATTCCCATCCCCTTTCTTTTTTCCCTCTACTTTCCCTTTCTGGTTACTTAGGTGCAGGGGTTGGAGGATTCACGTCTTCAGATTTCCACTGATACTTTTATATCATGAGTCCAACCAACCGCTTCCCTGTTTCATATTCAACAAACTTTTTGGATCGCGGGCTCCAGGATAAGAAATTTCAACATTGCATTTCCATTGTTCTGTCGCCTGAAAACAACACCCATACTTCCCTGATCTACAAATTGGAAACCAAATTCCCCTTTCTTTCTCTCATTTACTTTCCCTTTCTAGTTACTTAGTTGTTTTTCTGAATGTGTCATTTTTCTGAATGTCTCATGCCTTTATATACAACACCCGAAGTTCTGCAATATACAAATTGAACGTCGAAATATGTCATTGTCCCCTATTCTGTGTTACACATTTTGCAATCAAAAGTTGGGATACATAAAATTTGACCATCGAGTCCTCACGTCTCTTGAGTAGAAATTGTGGCCCTATTTTCAAGCCCATCAATATTCCCTGTTCTGAGTGTCTCTCGTGATTTTATATCATGATTCCGACCAACTGCTTACCCATTGCATACTTGGCCACTATTACCATCGTCGGTTCCTAACCAAGGTTTCTCAACATTGCGCTTCCATTGTCCTGCTACCTACAAACAACACCTGAAATTTTGTGATATACAAATTGATCGCATAAATCCGTCATTTTGCCATGTTCTGTGTTACACATTCTGCAGTCAAAATTTTGGAGACATACAATTTGACCATCGGCCCCTCATGTCTCTTGAGTATATCTTATGACCCTATTTTGAAGCCCGCCTGACCACTTTCCATACTTGGCCATTTATTGGAATATCTTTGATGGGTTGGTGGGTAGATGAAATGTACAATGCTTAATCACTCTTCTCCATCTCCACCACCTTCACACTTATTTCTAGGTATGCAATTATTAAGCTTTAATGCTAATTGCTCATCGTGCAGGAACCGTTAATATTGTCATTAATGTCTAAAAGGCTAGAGAAGATTTGTCATTAATATGAATTAAACCAAGATTTGTGGAGAGTTTTTCTATCCTTTCCAAGTATTCATTTCAAACATCATGCAATCTATTTTTTTAATCGTCTGGTTGGCGCCTTTACGAAATCTCTAATCCTTAATCACTCTTCGCTGCCACCACCAACTTCGCACTTTTTTCTAAACATGCAATTAGTAAGCTTTAATGGTAATAGCTCATTATGCATGAACCATGGAGATTGTCATTGATTAGAGAAAGGATAGAGGATATTATCCATTGATACACATTAAAACAAGATTTGCAGAGGATTATATTATCCCTACCGAATTTTCATTTCAAACATCATCTAGAGCAAACAAAAATTCTCATTAACTTATGGCATCATTTCTATCCAGATACAGTAAACACCTTCTGATCCGGATTTTATGAGCATAACAAAATGAATAAAAATTATTAATAGGTGCTTCACAAAAAATAACAGATATACAGTAAAACTGGTTTTCTATTCAATAACGAAATAAGCTGAAACTGTAAAATGCAGCGGAAATAAGCTTGTTGGAATGGTGGCGGCGTATCTCTGAGAAGAGATGTGACAACTCCGCTCATTCGCAAGAAGATGATTACAATGGGCTTTGAAGGCCTTTTTACAATAAACAGGAATGCCAAAAACCCTAGACATCCAAAAACCTGGCCCTAGGAGGTGAAGCGCCAAAACTCATGTGGGCCCCGTTTGGGTAAGTTAGTACATTAACTTTCAAGGGTCGTAACTTTTGCATACAATCTCCATTTTAGGCGTGTGGTAGCCCATTGGAAAGGTATCATCAAGGATATTCATTTTACTGCCTCAATCATGTCATGCGAAACCATTGAGTTGGGACGATCCCCAAAAACCTTCATTTAGGCCCTCAAAATGGCCCCGAAAGTTAAAACTGCTAAAAATAGTAAATTGCCAAAATTGCCAGAAAATTGTTTTGAGATAGTTCGAAAAGGTGGGAGGCCACTAATATCCACTTGGATAAATCCTCCCTCACTAGGAAGCAATGGTCTCCATTGCGTTGAGTTCCCCCATCAGATGAGGAAATTTCTACTGAATCTAGCCTCGGGTGAGCCACTTGCCTTGGTGCAGGAGCTGCCCTGCTTTGTCGACTTGATAAAGATGGATCCTTTGTTGTCGAGTGCCATTGATATGTTTGTACACAATCTGATCATTGGATGCCTATTGAATGCAGTCAATGTTGATCTCAATTGGTGTCAGTTGTTCTGCTACTTTTGAGGTGTCCAATAATGGTGGGAAATAAGAGCGAAGGAGATCCACGTTGAACACTAGGTGTAGGCCAAGGAAAGGAGGAATGTTGAGCTGAAAAGAATTATCCCCCATGGCCTTGGTGATGGTGTATGACCCATAACAGAGTGGGCGAATATTTCGATGGGGTCCTATAAGGCATTCTTTATGCAAGTGCAACCAAACTTTGTTTCCCACCTGAAACTTATGTGGCACCCGATGTTGATCATGGCATTGTTTGTACTTGTCATTAGACTTCTGTGGGATATCTTGAACCTGTTGGAAGATGTTTTGGATCTGATCAATGAACCAGGTGGCTTTGTTAGATTTAGTTGGATCAAGAAATGAGTCGGTTGAGGTGACCGCAAGGGGAAGTGAAACATCTATGGGACCCAATGGTTGGAATCCCAACCCCACCTAAAAGTGGTTGTGGTTGGTTGAGATATGCAGGGCTCGGTTGTAGCTATGTCGTACATAGGGAAGACTCTCATCCCATTTGCAAGGGTGTTGTGAATTATACATGTGGAGGATATGCACAATCATTCGATTTACGACCTTGATTTGGCTATTTGTCTACGGGTGGAAGGTCGTGGATTTGGTGAGTTTGGTGTCCAGTAGTGACCAGAGGCTCGACCAGAATGTGCTAAGAAATTGAATATCCTGATCTAAGAAAATGGTTTGTGGGATTTCAAAATGTACCTAGACTCATTCAAAGAAGAGCTTGGCAGTGGCCTCTGCTGTGATGTTCTTCTTGTAGGCAACCAAAATCGTCATCTTAGAAAAGCGATCAACAACCACAAAACACAGTCGTTTCCTCGCTTGTTGGATGAGAGGCCTAACATGTAGTCCATTGAGATGGATTCCCATGGCCTATAAAGAGTAGGAAGGCCCTATTTCTTAGTGGTTGGTTTGGTAATTGCACAGGCAGTGCAGGACCTGATATACTTGCTGACCTCCCGTCGAAGTTTTGGCCAGTAGAGATGTTTTTGTAGAATCACCATGGTCTTTTCGATGCTGAAGTGTCCTGCCACCCGAATGTAGTGGGATTCCCATATAATATTCACTCACTTTCTTGATGGAACACAGATATGGCCCAGACGAAACAAAAACCCATCCCGAATATGGAAATTATCGACAGTTGCGTTTTCCCCCAACATTTGGTAGGTGGTGGTGAAGTCTGGGTCTATCTCATAGAGTTGGGGCCATCCAAAGGTCTCATGGCTGCAAGAGTCTATCACCGTGGTGAGTGTCGTGACCGACGGTTTGCTAAGGAAATCAGTGACACGATTGGTGCTTCCTATTTTATACTTGATGTTGAGGTGAAATTGCTGCAAGTATGTGGACCACTTTTGATGGCGGTCATTTTTCAATTTTCCTTGTGTCTGAATGAACTGTAGTGGCTTATGATCACTGTGGATGATTGTCTCCTTCCCAAGAATGTAGTGTCTCCACTGGCGGCAGACTTGCACAATGGAGTACATTTCTTTGTCGTAAGTAGGGTACTTATGGACAACATCTGATACTGTCTCACTATGATAGGCCACGGGGTGGCCATGCTGAGTGAGAATGACACCCACAACATAGTTGGAAGCATGTGTCTTGATCTCAAAGGGATGCTATAGGTCTGGGAGTGAAAGTACTAGGACTGAGCACAAGCGCTACTTCAAATCATTGAATGCTTGTTTCTGAGACTTCCCCCATGCAAATTTCACCTTACCACCACCCCTGGTTATTTGGCTAAGGGACCATACAATATGGGAGAATACCAACATGAACCTGCAGTAGAAATTGGTAAGGCCCAAGAAGCTCTGGATCTTGGTGAGTGTGGTTGGGGTTGACCAATAACATATGACTTGGATCTTGGCTAGGTCCACATGTACACCATGCTGATCAACAATGTAGCCCAAGTAATGGACCATGTCCATGTCGAATGATCATTTTTCCAAGTTGGCGTATAGTTTGTGTTGTCGTAGGGTGTGCAGAACCTACTAAATATGCTACAAGTGTTAGTCCCAAGTTTTGTTGTAAATGAGAATGTCATCAATATACACCAATAAAAAATTATTGGTGAATGGTTAAGGATATCATCCATCAATCTCATGAAAGTGGCTGGCATATTTTTCAAACCAAAGGGCATGACCAACCATTCAAAAAGGCCTTCCTTTGACTTGAAGATGGTCTTCCATACATATGTATGTTATATTGGGACCTGGTGGTAGTTAGACTTCAGATCAATCTTACTAAAGTATTTGTCCCCCATGAGTTGATCAAGGAGGTCGTTGATTCAGTGAATTGGGTACCATTTTCTGACTGTGATTTTATTCAGAGCCCGGTAATCAATGCAGAGTCATTAGGTTCCATCTTTCTTCTATACCATCACGATTGGGCTCCTGCAAGGCGATGAGCTGGGATGGATGTGCCCCTTTTGGAGAAGCTCTTGGATCTGTCTCTTGATCTCCTCATTCTCTAATAGAGAGTGATGATAGACTTTCTCATTGGGAAGTGGTGTGTCGGGGGTTATATCGATGGGGTGCTTGTCCTGGCAGTGTAGAGGTACCTCGATAGGTGAGGAGAATATATATGAGTATTCTTCCACAACCTTGTCTACTTGCTTCTTCTGTGTGGATAGGTCAGCCATAGAGACCCTGGATGTGGTTGTGATCTTTCACTTATTTTGAGAGAAAATCATGAAAAAGACAAACTTCCCTGTCTGCGAGATGATCTTCCTGCATTTCTTAGCAGAGATCAAGGAAATAGCACTAGGTGGGACTGCCTCGGGTATCCTGTACAATTTCCTGTTCAAAGTAATAATAACACTACAAGGCCTAGACTCATATACAACATGATGTTTCCATAAATAAGGTTGTCCCAAAAGAACATCACAAAATTCGAGAGGAGAAACATCACACAATACCTCGTCTTTGAAGGGATTGATGTCGTATGATAGTCGACATTGTTGGTTGATGCGAAGATTGGTTCCTTGGCGATTCCATCCAATGGTGTAGGGTTGTGGGTGTGGTGTTGTCAACAGGGCCAGCCGTTTGAATATCTCTACTTATATGAGGTTCTTCTAGCTACTGCTATCAACGATGAAGTGCAATGGGGTTCCTTTTACCCACATCTGTGAATGGAAGAGGTGCTCTACTTCTTTTGGGTCGTCTGGTTCACTAGGCTGGAGCTTGGTGGTAGCAACAGTGGCACTCAGTTCTGCGTCAATGATCCATATTCCCCTTTTTGGTTCTGGCTTAGAGTCAGAATTAACATCTGATTTAGAGGCTTTCACTTTGGCCACCAACGACTGCTTTGAGCGACAGTCGACAATGTTATGCCAAGGGATCTTATGGAAGTCGCACCACTTCCCAGTATCTTTCTTTGTCTTTCTGATGTCCTTCTTTGCTTGCAGATTGGACTGGTTGTCCTGATACTGTCCATCTTTGCTTTGGCCTTTTTTCTGTGCGTTTTTGCCACCCCTTACTAGATTTTGTTGTGAGGGGTTCCCAGGCCCAAATTGTCGCGTCTTTTGTTTGAGCTTCTGCTTGATTTTGGTAGCATATCGATAGGCCGCACCCAAGGATGATATGTCCAAAAATTCCATTTTGGTCTAGATGTATCTATGAAGAGCACCACGGTACTTGAGCATTGGAGGTCGATCCGAATCTTTGATACCCAGCTTGGTGCGCAAGGTATGGAAGATATTTGTGAAATCTGACACTAATTGGTCTCTTTCTTGCCGCAGTGTAGTCCATTTGGTATACAGGTCATCATAACTTCCGACATGGTAGTATTGTTCTCTAATAGCATCCTTGAAGGATTCCCAGGTGGCCATGACTGTAAATAATGAGGGTTCCTCTATTTTCTTTTTCTCACAGAAAGTTTCCCACCAATCTTTGACATGGAGAACGACTTTGAGGAGCACGAAAGTAATCTTTTCTTTATCCGAAAATTTATGGACAGAAAAATACCCTTCTAGTAGATTCAACCATTTTTCTATAGCATCTGTGTCTATATGACCTTCAAATATAGGAATATTGAAGTTTATTTGTATCTTAAAGGGGGCGGTGCCTAAGCTCGAAGAAGATGCATCACCTGTTGGTAGTCACCGAAGGATTTGTGCAAAACTATCCATCATCTCGTTCCTATGTTGCTTGAGGGATTCCTCAATCAATAGTTTGAAAGGATATCCTATCCCGTCATATTTATTTTATCCTACCATGAGAGGTCTCTTGGGCATGCGATATATTTTTTTCTCAAGAGAAACAAGCTCGAGACCCAACTCTTTGTACTCTGAGCTCGTTGGGGACATGCATTAAGACGATAAGGAGCAGACCACTCTGATACCACTGATCCAGATTTTATGAGAAGAATGAAATGACTACAGATTATTAACAGGTGCTTAACACAAAATAATAGATATACAGTAAAAGTGGTTTTCTACTCAATAACAAAATAAGCTGAAACTATAAAATGCAGCAGAAACAAGCTTGTTGAACTGGTGGCGGCTTATCTCTGAGAAGAGATGTGACAACTGCACTCATTCGCAAGAAGATGATTACAATGAGGATTTGAAGGAATTTTTACAATAAACAGGAATGCCAAAAACCCTAGACATCCAAAAACTTAACCCTAGGAGATGAAGCACCAAAAGTCATGTGGGCCCCATTTGGGTAAATTAGTACATTAACTTCCTGGGGTCGTAACTTTTGCATGCGTTCTCCGTTTTAGGTGTGTGATAGCCCCATTGGAAAGGTATCATCGAGGAGATTCATTTTGGGGCCTCAATCATGTCGTAGGAAATCATTGAGTTGGTTCGATCCTGAAAAGCCTTCATTTAGGCCCTCAAAATGGCCCCGAAAGTTAAAATTGCTAAAAATAGTAAATTGCCAAAATTGCCAAAAAACTGTTTTGAGCTAGTTGGAAAAGGTGGGAGGCCACCGATATCCACCTGGATAAATCCTCCCTCATTAGGATGCAATGGTCTCCATTGCGTTGAGGTCCCCCATCAGATGAGGAAATTTCTGTTGAATATGGCCTCGGGAGAACCACTTTCCTTGGTACAGAAGTTGCGCTGCTTTGATGACTTGATAAAGATGGATCCTTTGTTGTCAAGTGCCCTTGATATCTGTGTCCACAATATGATCATTAGATTCCTATTGTATGCAGTCAGGGTTGAGTTCATTTCATGTCATTTTTTCTGCTACTTCTGAGGTGTCCAATAATGGTGGGAAATAAGGGCGAAGGAGATCCACATTGAACACTGGATGCAAGCCAAGGAAAGGAGGAATGTTGAGCTGAAAATAATTATCCACCATGACCTTGGTGATGGTGTACGACCCATAATGGAGTGGGAGAAGATTTTGATGGGGTCTTGTAAGGCATTCTTTCTGCAAGTGCAACCAAACTTCGTCTCCCACTTGAAACTTATGTGGCACCTGATGGTTATCATGACATTGTTTGTACTTGCGAGTGGACTTCTGTAGGATATCCTGAACCTGTTGGCGGATGATATGGATCCTCTCAATGAATTGGGTGGCTTTGTCAGCTTTATATGGATCAGGAGATTAGTCGGTTGAGGTGATTGCAAAGGGGAAGTGCAACATCTATGGGACCCAATGGTTGGAATCCCAACCCCACCTGAAAGGGGCTATGGTCGGTTGAGCTATGCAGAGCTTGTTTGTAGATATGTTGGACATAGGGAAGACTCTCATCCCATGTGGGAGGGTGTTGTGAATTATACATGCGGAGGATATGCCCAATCATTCGATTTACGACCTCAGTTTGGCCATCTGTCTACGGGTGGAAGGCCATGGATTTGGTGAGATTGGTGTCTAGCAATGACCAGGGGCTCGACCAAAATGTGTCGAGAAATCGACTGTCCTGATCTAAGACAATGGTTTGTGTTATTCCAAAATGTACCAAAATCGCCATCTTAGAAAAGCGATCAACAACCACAAAAACATAGTCATTTCCCCGCTTAGTGGATATGTTAAGGTCCTAACCCGCACATAGGTAGATCAATGTATTCGGATGTAATAAAGGTCAATATTAATAAGACCTTTCAATAAAATAGAATAAGGCGGATGTAAGAAGACCTAATAGAAGCTTCTGCTTCTAGAAGGATC
>ML780168.1:650899-675707 GCA_009831015.1 Picea engelmannii | reverse complement strand
ATCAACCCTTGGAATGTGGAAGGTGCATTTGTAAGGCCAAAAGGCATGACCCAAAATTCATAAAGGCCTTCATGAGTCCGGAATGGTTTTTTTGGGATATCTTCTTCCTTCATTCTAATCTGATGATACCCTGAACGAAGATCCAATTTTGTGAAATAGATTTCTCCATGTAGTTCATCTAACAATTCATCAATGGCGGGAATGGGAAACTTATCTTTAATAGTGATCTTGTTGAGCTCTCTATAATTTGGACACATATGCCATGAGCCATATTTCTTGAATACCATTACCACTGGTGTAGAGTAAGAACTTTGGTTAGGTCTAATAATGCCAACCTCTAACATTTCTTTAACCACGCGCTCAATTTCACTCTTCTGGGCATAAGGGTATCTGTATGGCTTGATGCTAGGAGGAACACTCCCAGGAATTAGGTGAATTTCACGATCATGATTTTGAGTGGGTGGAAGACCTTTGGGAATATCTTCAAATAATTTGGAATGATTATCAATGATCCCTCGGAGATCTTGAGGAATAGATGGCTTAGATGTTTGAACATCTAGTGAGCATAGTTGTGCAATAATGCCATGATGCCCCTTTTTCAATAATTTTGTCATGACATTAGAGATTATCACTTTACCGGGTTTCCCTATGATACCTCTTAACTCAATTTATTTTCCTTCCAATGAAAATTTCATGGAAAGTTCTTGAAAATTAAAAGCCACAGTTCCTAATGATTGTAACCATTGGATTCCTAGTACAACATCAGCACCACCCATGGGTATAGAAATCATTGGACTATTCATTACATATTCCCCCATAGTAAGATTGATATTATTGCATTTTCCTAAGCAATTGATAGTTCCTCCATCTGCAATCATTACTTGAAACTTTGGTGCTAGATATACAAAGCAATTGAGAGCTTTGGCTAATTTATAGTGAATGAAATTATGAGTACTGCCATAATCAATTAGGACTATTACCTTTTTCTTTTTGATGCATCCTTCGATATTGAGGGTTTGAGGAGTGCTAATTCCAACCAATGCATTACACAATATCATGGGAGTCAACTCTTTAGATGAAATTGCTTCTACGTTTTCATCTTGAGATGGTTCTTGTTCTTGTTCTTCTTCCTCTTCACAATCTATGTAGAATAATTTCTTCTCACCACACTTATGTGCCTTATTGTACTTGTTGTCATAATTAAAGCATAAAAATTTTTCTTTTCTTTCCTCCAATTGTTGAGGTGTCGACCTTGTAGGTTGGCGTTTTTTAGAAGAAGGAGAATTATTCTCTCTATAGATGTTAGGATTGGTCCTTCTAGTAGCCATAGCCATATTTTTACTTTCAACACTTCTTGCCACCATAAATGCATTCTCCAATGATTTGGGTTCTGAAAGGAGAACCTCATGTTGAA
The DNA here is from genome assembly GCA_009831015.1 of Picea engelmannii. Classification (NCBI taxonomy): domain Eukaryota; kingdom Viridiplantae; phylum Streptophyta; class Pinopsida; order Pinales; family Pinaceae; genus Picea; species Picea engelmannii. The sequence goes on along the minus strand of ML780168.1, from coordinate 674,293 downwards.
TGTTATCCTTTAAAGTTCCTATGAATACATCAATCAAGTGCTCATTTGGAATATCTGTTACCTTTATATTCAATTTTTGGAAGTTCTCAATGTGCTCGGTAACTGAACCCTTTTGCTTGAGATTTATCAATTGGCTAAAGAAGGTATTGCTCCTTGTATCCTCATAGTGTGCTATCATTTCTTTCGTGAAAATTGTCCAATTGATGAGTGATTTGCGAGAAATTATCCATCGATACCATACAAATTGATTTGGTTCTAAATATAAAGAAGCAATTCATACCTTTTGTGTATATGGCACATTATGTAGATCAAACAATTGCTCCATTTGAAGTATCCATGTGATTGGGTCCTTGCCATCAAACTTCCTCATATCGATCTTAGGAACATGGTTGGTCTTCAACCCAAAGTTGGAGTTTCTCCATTCTTGATTCATCTTCCTTGTGTCCTCATCATGAATTTCATGGGATACATTTTCACTTTCAGGTGTCCTCTCTATTAGGAAATTTTTCAATCCTTCCATGATCTCCCCTTTTAAAGCATCCATCTTAGTATTTATTGCCTCAAACTTAGCTTTTGTTGAATCCATCATCTCTTGTAGTTCATATTTTGTTACTGTCTTCTTTTGTAAATCATTTATGTCCCTATGCATTTCTTCACCTTCATCAAGAGTCCAAGTAGGATTGTCTGGAGGTTTATTTGGTGTAGAACTTCCCTTTTTTGGTGACATGTTGGCCAAGTATCACTTTAAACCTTGATTTGGAGGTGTTTCTTCTAGACAGTCTTCCTTTTATTGTATCTCCAAAATTTCGGCCCTTTTGAGTATGCAATTTTATTTTTTGTAGGTCTCTGATATTTCTACTCTTCAATGCCATAGGTCTGATAAAAATTGGATGTGCAAAGTGGAATTTATGGTAACTTTCTCACAACTTGCTATGTTTTTCCTTTCCAGAAGATCTCACTTGTATAGCGTGCCTCGCACAAACTAATTATATAAAATTCTGAAACTCGCACCATAACTACTACGGGCTGTTCACTATCCAGTGCAACTAGTCTCACTCAATTTTGATACTCTAGGAAGAAGTTATGATTATTTTACTCGTAACACCTGCTTGAGACTAGTCAATAGGACTAGTCAGATACCCTATCTTCCACAGGGTGTATCTACAAATTTAAGATGACCCAGAAGCTTAAATATCTACCACAGATACCTTACTAATTTCTGTGAATATCCTCCAGAGTTTAGGGTCTGAAACGTTACAGAAACATTTTTATAGCGAAAATTATGCAATGACTCAATTCATGATGATTCCAGAACCCTATCTTACAAAGGTTATATCTCCGAAATTATAACGTCTCAGGAGCTAAAATTTTAACGCAATGTACCTCGATCCATCTACTAAATTTCCTCCAAGTCGTTCCTTCTGAATCATTGTAGAAAAAAAGTTATAGCAAAAATTCCACGGTGTCTCAGATGTAGTAGTGAAACCCCAAGACCTTAAGCTCTAATACCATATGTTAAGAACCAAATATAAATATATTATATAAAAACCTCAGAATAAGTACTCAATGCCTTGAAAAAGAGATAATTTCAGATAATAATCCTCTTCAAGGGTGCAACCTCCTTTTACCCCACATAAATGTTCAAGTCCAAGATGATTCCAAATGAAAATGTCTCCTTGGTATATATAGGAGACTAGGAGGTATAATTACAACTAATGGAATAAAGACGACATAAATAAAATAACATTACTAATGTAATATGCCCCAATTAAGGGGTAATGAGCCAATATTAGGGCTTAACATATTGCTAGGAAATGGAATATCTATTACAGATTTGAATATATTGGCCCTTCTTTTCCCTCTTTTATACTTAACCAAATTCTTGTTTATTTTTCCACTCTACATTATCTTTCTGGTTACTTAGTCATTTTTACAAAAATGTCTCAATGCGTGGGTTGGCGGACTCATGGGTTCACATTTGAAATCGTTCTTTTATATCGCAACTTTGACCAGCCTCTTCCCATTCCATACCTAGCCACTTTTCATATCACAGATTCTCGGGCAGGTGGGCTCTAGATTGCACTTCCATTGTTTTGTGACCTGTAAAAAATACACGAACCTCCATGATATACAAATTTACTAACGGAATCCCACATCATACCCTCTTTCTTGATATACAGTTTGCACTCAAAAGTTCTGAGACATGCAATTTGACCTTCGGGTCCTCACGTCTCCTGGGGAACTATTGTCACCCCATTTTGAAGCCCGTGCATCCACTTTCCATATTTCGTCATTTCTTGGAATCTCTTTCGTGCCTCCAATTCCATACTTACCCGACTTTTTCACTTGAGGGTTCCCGGACAAGCGGACTGCACTTCCAATGTTCCTTGACTTGCAAACAACCCCCTAACTTTTGCGATAGACAAACTGACTTCCAGAGTCCTACATCAACCCCTCTTCCGTGTTACACAATTTTCACTCAAAAGTTATGATACATACAATTTGACCGTCGAGGCCTCACATCTCCTTGGGAACCCTTGTCACCCTATTTTGAAGCCCATCTGACCGCTTTTCACACTGGGGCATTTCTTGGAATCTCTTTCGCGGATCATCGGGTTGGCGGGTTCAGGAAATTTCCAATTCCTAGTTGTTGTTTCTTGTGCCTGCTACCTTCGCACTTGTTTCCAAGTATATGCAATAAGTATACAACTTCTATAGAAACATGTAGAAAATATCTTGCGAGGAAATGGGATATTTATTACATATTTGAATATATTAGCCCTTATTTTCCCTCTTCTATACTTAACCAAATTCCAATTTCTCTTTCTCGTTACTTAGTAATTTTTCCGAAAATGTCTAGCTACGTAGGTTGGCAGACTAATGGGTTCACATTTTCAGTCGTTCTTTTATATCGCGACTCTGACCAACCACTTCCCCATTCCATACCTGGCCACTTCTCCGACCACATATTCTCGGGTAGGCGGGCTCTAGATTTCACTTTCATTGTTCTGTGACTTGTTCCGTGACCTGCAAACAACACCCTAACTTCCCTAATATACAAATTTACAGCCAGACTCTCACATCATACCCTCTTCTGTGTTACACTTTTTTCCCATCATCCCCTCTTCCGTGGTACACATTTTGCAGTCAAAAGTTTTGAGACATACAATTTGATGATCGAGTCCTCACGTCTCCTGCAGAACTATTGTCACCCCATTTTGAAGCCCGTCCGTCTACTTTCCATACTTCTCCATTTCTTTGAATCTCTTTCGTGGATTGTTGAGTTGGCGGGTTCACGAAATATCCAATTCCTAATCGTTTTTTCCTATTCCCGCCACCTTCACACTTATTTGCAAGTATGAAATAACTGAGGTTTAATGCTGAAAACTCACCATGCCTTAAGGATACCATCATAATAAATGTTCCTACACAAATTGTCCATAAACATGGAGAAAATATCATGTCAGGTAATGGGATATTTATTACAAATATGAATATATTAGCGAAAAGGAATTCCACCGACCATTTCCCTATTTCATACTTACCAACCTTTTAGCTTGCAGGTTCCTGGATAAGTGGGTTCAATATTTCCCTTGCATTGTTCCGTGAACTACAAACAACACCCGAAATTCTACGATATACATGCAGAAAATATCTTGCCAGGTAATGGGATATCTATTACAAATTTCAATAAATATTATCGAAAACAAGTCCGACTGACCATTTTCCTATTCCATACTTAGCCACTTTTTCGATTATGGGTTCTCGGACATGCGTGCTCAAGATTTTCCTTCCATCGTTCCATGACCTGCAAAAAACAGCCGAAATTCCGCAAATATACAAACCGGCCACTAGACTGCCCGATCATGCACTTTTCCCTTTTACTCCTTTTGCAGTCAAAATTTTCGAGACATACAATTTGATGGTTGGGACCTCACCTCTCTTGAGAATCCCATGTAACCCTATTTTCAAACATGTCCAATCATTTTTCATACTTGGCCATTCCTTACTTGCTCTTCCCCATCTCTGTCACCTTCACACTTGTTTATAATAAAACATTGTTTATAAAAACATATATATATATATATATATATATTATAAAGAGATATAATTCAACCGTCAGACGCTCACCTCTCCTCTATATCCCTTTCAACCCTACTTTCAAGCCCGTCCAACCATTGTTCATACTTATGTATATATAAAAGAGTCTTATTTGTAATAAAAAAGATTGTTTATATATATATGTGTGTGTGTGTGTGGTCTTATTTCTAAGTATGAAATTAACAATATTTAATGCTAAACCGAGATTTGAGGAGATGTCCCATTAATATGCATTAAACCAAGATTTTTGGAGGGTTATATTATCCCTTCTGAGTGTTAATTTCAAACATCATGGAATGCCATTTGCACGTCATTGGGTTGGCCCATTCATAGAATATTCAATCCTTAATTCTGAAAACAAGTCTGACCAACCGTTTTCCTATTCCATACTTAGCCACTTTCCCGAAATTCCACAAATATACAAACCGACCGCTAGACTATCCCATCATGCCCTCTTATTTTTTATGCGTTTTGCAGTAAAAAATTCCGAGACATAGAATTTGATCATCAGACACTCACCTCTCCTGAGTATCCCCTGTAACCCTATTTTGAAGCTCGTTTGACCTCTTTTCATACTTGTCCATTTCTTACTTTCGCTTCCCTATCTCTGTCACCTTCGCACTTGTNTATATATATATATATATATATATATATATATATATATATATATATATATATATATATATATATATATATATATATATATATATATATATATATGGTCTTATTTCTAAATATGCAATTAGTAAGCTTTAATGCTAATAGCTCATCATGCAGGGACCGTATAGATTGTCATTAATGAGTGAAATGCTCGAGGAGATCTCCCATTAGGGTTACATTATCCCTCCTGAGTGTTAATTTCAAAATCATGGAATGTCGTTCGCATGTCGTCAGGTCGGTGCGTTCATGAAACCTCCAATCCTTAATTTCTCTTCTCCGTACCTGCCACCTTCGCACTTCTAAGTATGCAATAAGTAATCTTTACTCTAACAACTCATCATGCAACACCCATAGATATTATCATTAATGAGAGAAAGGCTCAAGGATCTTTCCCATTCACAAGCATTGAACCAACATTTGCGGAGGGTTATATTATCCCCTCCAACTATTCATTTCAAACATCGTCTGGAGAAAACAGACATTCTCATAAACTTATGGCACCATAACAAAAGTAGTTATGCGGATATACAATGAACATCTTCAGGCATGAAGACCAAAACTTCCAATGGTCTAGGGCATATTCTTACTACTCATCGCCTTCCGCCTAGAATGAAATAATTTGGACCTTTGGGATTGCTCGTGTAGGCTGTGTCCCTGGAGTTTTTGACTGTAAGGAGTTGGTCTCTTGGTGTGCCGATAAATATATTTGGGGCAAAAGAATTATTCCACTACGGGAGCACTCTTCTGTTTCTTTTCCACCTCAGGTCTTCCACCAGATGTTAAGATTGTCGAAGCCAACATTGATGTTCAGAGGAAAAGACTCCAAGCAGTTCCTAAAAAAGCACAATAATGGGTTGGACCTCTTGCCCGAGTTCCTGGAAGACCTAGTGGCAGTTCCTGGAGATATAAAAATCTTCCAGGTTAGTTCATTTAGAAATCCATTATAGGAAATTTCCTGGCTGTTTACAAGAATAACGTGATAGGAATCCACAACAACTACTTCCCACATGGTTCTTTATATTTTGTATTTCATAGTCAAGGAACAAGCCAATTTTTATTGGGGGAAGCTAATTTCCCATGAAATATGTTCCCAATTGTCAAGCTTAAAAAAGGATAAGAAATTTTATATGTCATCCTACTTGGTTTTTGAGATAGCGCATTGTTGTTAGTTTCCAAAACTGTCTCTATCCAAGAAGGTAAATTGGGAATTCGAATCAATAACCTTCTGGTACCACGCCTTGTGGAAGCACAAGACCTCCCACTATTTTTATGAGGTTTTTAATGACTTTGTCTCTATTTTCAAAGTTTTATTGTTAGGAGAAGATTATCCCCGCATATCTGACTAGGAAACCAAGTTTTTGGATAGGAAGGGGGTACTTGAACAAATGGATAATTACAGTGTGATAAGGATTTTTGGCTCCAAGGAAAAACCTGCTCTCCTTCATTGTCACATTATGGACATAATGTTTGTTACAGAAATAGAAAGGAAATACAACTATTGGTTGAATCTATTCCATGAGAAGAGAAAAAAATAGTTCATTCCTCTGCCTTGGAAAGTCGTGGACTTCGTGTTGAGGAACGTTAACAAAATTTATGAATTTGCATCCCATTTCAACAACTTGAACCTAAGATATGTTGAAAGCCTAAGAGGGTTTGACCCTAATAATTTTTTTTTAGAACATTTACTTACACTTGGCCTCGACAATTTTGTTTTCTAGAAACACCTGAGTGAAAACAAAGACAATAGAGACAACTCTCCTTCTTCTGAAGTTGGTGACCTAGACACACTACAAAGAACCACTAAATTGTACAAGCAATAGGGAAAAGACCCCGATGATAAGAGTGTTCAATCAACGGATAACACTCCCAAAAGTATGACATCCCGAAGCATCGCTCCAATGACCCACCACAGCAAGAAAGAAACTCAGAATTCTTGAAACAGAGGAGGAGATAACAACCCTCCTCACCCTAAAATTGATAGTTCTCATAAGATTCCTGTGGAGAAGAAGAGAAAAAAATTGTAGGGTAGGAGAAAGAGCTCGAAATTGAGAGTGAGAACATGGAACTTGAGACTGATCTTGATAGTGTATTCTGCAACCTTGATCATCCTGAAGATGCGATCCAGCATAGTCATCTAATGGACATAGCTGATACCAAAATTTTTTACAAAGATAAATTCTTCGTGTTCCAGAGAGCTGTTTTTGACAATGAGTCTAAAAAATTAATTATTGAAAAGAGAGATGTAAAAAATAAGAAATAAAAATCTCGTTCAAAGGTTAACCCTGCGAACATGCGGACGTCCCAAATCTCTCGACTTCATAGAGAAACCAAATATGTTCTTTATGATTCCATTGGAGGCATTAATGCCAAGAATGCCAGAATGAAGGACCGAGTCAAGGAATTGGAGGAAGCTTTGATTCCTATGCCATTGCTTGCCAATCCTTTAGCAATAGCCATGCCTGCCACCCCTACAGCCAAGTTAAAAGGATCCTCCAGCCTCCTCGCATCGTGTAGAGGATATGTGGAGAATAATATCAAGAAAAGAATGGAACTGATTGTTGAGGCATGGGAAACATCACAAAAAATGGCTTCCCTTGGAACAAGGGAACATAATTTTCTCGAACATTTGCAGGCGGATTTAAAAAATGAATGTTTCTATTTAGACACGGTCGTTCATTTTGGAACTCATGTCAACAACATGACAGAAATGAGAAGAAGACAACAAGATCTCCCCTCCAAAAACCAGATCACTCAATTAAATGGATGTTGGAAAGAGAAAGTGAAGAACCTGCATCTCATTGTCCAGTCATGTGAACAAGTCATATCAAAGAAAGAAAAATTATTCACAAACCTGACCAAAATAGACTTATCTAGAAGGACCAACGAGTTCCAAGACCCTAAGCTGATCGTCAACTCCTTTCCCTTAACTAAGCAAGACTTCGATAAACAAGTTGATATTTTTAAGGCATTGTCTTTAGAAATGTTTTACAACATCCTTGAATATGGTGAAGATGACGTGAACAACTAGCTAGTCAACTATTCGTTATAGAATGAAGAAATTGATCATGATCTACGTAATATTTCTATTGATCTAAGGGAATTAGAAAATGAACTTTTAAACATAAAAATCGACAATGATATCAACGTCGCCCCCTTGAGAAGCTACATTGAAGAATAGGTCGAAAGGGAATTAAAGCAGGTCATCGACGAAAGGCAACTGGAAGTTGGCATGATTCCAGTAACCATCGACGACAGCAATAAAAATGCATCAACAAGAAAATAGAAAAAGGGGTGATATGTACCATCACTTTAAGTCTATACTGATCACATCCTTCTTTGTTTATCAATCTAGTTATTCCACCTTTTTAAATAGAAATGTCTAGCAAAAGACTGATACCTTTCAATTTCTTCTTTTCACGTATTACACTCTACCTTTGCCCACTTCTTCTTTCCACAATCCTATTTCTTGTACATATTTCTCTTATGGTCCATGGGAGCCCCAATCCCAGTCTATATGACAAACACATTTAAATTTCTAGGAATATGTAACAGACCATATTATTTTTTTATATATTTCAAATAAAACTATTTTTTATCTCCTTTTATATTTATGTGCTCATAAATTTTTATCTTCAACTATGTTGAATGTCAAGAAATTGTGTTTATTTAATTTGAATTATCTTTTTCTCGTGCATATATTTTTCTCCTGCTATGCATATAACATTTTTTGGCACATATAGAGACATGCATGCCAGATGGTCTAAGAAAGAACATAAATTTTGAACACAACAAAATGGATTATATAGTTTAAAAAATGAATGGGGCTCTAGATGCCACGTGTCATTTACTGCATGGATACCACCTGTGCTTCATGTTGCTTGCCACATCTCCGTTGCAGTTTCCATCTGCCTCCGCTAATTTATCCCCATCCCTGTGCATTTATTCCCAATTCAACCCTACAGGGACTACGCTGCCATGCAACACTTGTTATATATATATATTGAATATTTCTTGTGGTTGATATGATCTACAATAATAAATTATTCACATTTAATTACACTATGAATTAAAACAATTAATCTTATAATAATACATATAAATTCATGTATATTATAATCTAACATTTTAAATTACAATTCGGAAATAAGGCAATTCTGCGAAATTCTCACTTGTGTTATTTTACCTCATTTCACTACCCATTTCACTAATGAGTATGCACAGTAATAATGATCATAATTTGGTTTCGGTATTACAATATATGTGCTTCCTCCCCCCCACACACATATATATAAGTATAGATTTAACGATCTCTTACAATTTGTTTAAATGAAAAACTATCAGAAATCGAAGCTTATAATACGAGGATTTGTTCCCATTAGAAGGATGATTGCGCTAAGGAAAGAGTTTGATTCAACAATGGGTTCACTGATATTACTGAGGAGAAACTACTACTCAACTAGTAGTAGAGTTTACCAAACAATTTGTGCCAAGAGGTCGGTATCAATCGATACTAAAATCGCCATTTAAGAACTAAGGGTTAAGGAAGAAATAAAAAAAAAATGGAACCCAAGTTACTCAATCTTACCATAATCTTCATTAAGAAGGATATCCACTGCAATTGCAGCTCTCGTTAAACCATGGAGCAATAATAAGGGTAGGCCAAGAAAAGAAAACGATCAAATTTTTCAAATTTTTCCACGGTTAAGGTTATCACAAAAGGTAATAAAATACAGTATTAACCTGCATGGTTATCCTCTAAAGAAAATTCACAGTTACACTTAAATGTTACACAGATCGATTTCTTCTTTGAATATTATTCCGGTAAGGATGAACTTTCATACCTTTTGTCGTCAACGACAGGTGTTAAATCTAATTTTAATAATTAAACAGTAAGGAGAGATTACAAGATTTAACGTAGTGAAAAGAGAGGACTTGCTTGGATCATTATGAAATCTATTTCAATTAAAATTAACGTTCCATGATTTAGTGAGATAGCTTTAAAATTGGGTTAAAAAAAATGTGAAAGATATATGGAACAGAGATATCCATTTGTAAGTTCAACATTTTAAAGTGAAGAAAGGGATTATCCTACCCGCTAACATAACACTTCACATTTAATTATTTTTCTACGTGTATATCTATATCTATCTATCTATATCTATCTATCTATCTATCTATCTATATATATATGTGTGTGTGTGTGTGTGTGTGTGAGAGAAACTATTGCTACGTTTTAAAATATAATCTTAACAATACATCGCGATAATGAAGATAATGTGTTATGTCAGGTTTCCATTGAACTTATCAATCAAGAAAATAAGCTATCGATACATTTACCTTCAACAGTACAGGTTTTAACAATTTTTATTAATTTCAGTAATAATAACAATGGTGAAACTAATAACACATCGAATATGAGTTGTTGATGTTCTTCAATCATGGTTCTTGCACTATGCCCTTCCTTTAGCTTGCATAACTCCAAACTTCACCGATACCTCCCATCCAATGCTAGGGTTACTCTTCTTCCCCCTTAGTCCCCCAAGCCACAAATGGGCCACACACATAAACCAAAATGTAATAGCTCAAAGCTTGCTTTGCAAGGAATAATTCCCACTCCTTCTTCAAGCTTGGTATCCCAACTCTCATAAGTAAAACACAGTCCAATAATAAGTTTGGTAGCATAACCTTATCAAGAATGATTGAGCTCATTTTCCCTTCTACACCATTTTTTTTATAGAAATATCCCAAATAACACATGTCCTTATGCATAATTAATTATCTATTTAATTAATTTAATTCGTAATATTCACTCACACACTTGTCACACTCTCCCCAAGTTGCACAAGTAAATACCATTTTTAATTTATTTAAAAAGTCATTTTCCCTCACATTCTCCAATGTGTTTCTATTTTCGCTCTTAGTTGTCCCTTTGTTCCCCAAATTCTCATTTAATGAGTGTCTCCTAACTAGATCTTAGTTAGAGTTGGATTAGGAGTCTTCTTCTAGTTAGACTAGTGGTAGCTTGACTCTAGGTATTATTCTATGTGTAAACTTATTATCTCATATTTTATTTCTTTCTATTTTAAAAATCCCTTTTATTATTTTCATGCACACATGTCCAATTTATCCAATCTTTAGATTTTATTCCCCTTTTTCCTAGAGTTTGATTATTCTCCAATCTTTTAAATCTTATGTCATAATTTATTTAGTCCCTTAATTAAATTTAGACTTAGACTTAGTTTTAGACTTAGGCTTAGGATTTTATTGAGATTTATAATTAATAAATTCATTGTTTAATTAATTAATTTAATTCAACAAGGTCCAATCATTTAAATGTTTTCTAGGCCGCCTAGATTTATTGACTCAAGTTTTTAATTACACAACGTGCCCTTCAAGACACACCTTTGTGCTCCAAGGGTGCCACCTCTCCTTTTGACTAGTTTTAGAAGTTTGTCTAGCCCTTGGAGTCAGCACTCCACTTTGTCAACCTTGTGAGAGACTAAGGGATTCTAAGGAATAAGGACTCTTCATTATTGCACACTCCTTAGAAATCTTTGTGAGTGACTGTCTCATTCTGCCCTCATGACATCATGGACCTCTCGAAATAGGTAATCGTTAACCTACCATTCAGGCCACGACGAGAGTGCTAGTAGGTTGTGACAGGGACGCTTCCACACCTCTCCCTCAATGTCTGGTTTTTGTTCATGGCCCCTCTACTCCTTATCTAAGTCAGATTAGAAAGCATAGTCAAGCCTGTATCCCCTGATAAAATATGTGTCAATAATCCATCTACAGAAATCATACTGTAATCAATCATATGTCACTAGTGTGTAAATGAAATAGTCAATCAAAATACACCTTGACTCAATCCATAGTGCAAGGAAGTCCATTGATGCCATCAACATCAATAACTTTTCATGTGTCATGCACTCAGGAAAACTCGTCAATACATCTACCAATATATAAACATCAAATAATAATAAGTCACAACACATCATCATCATCATCATATATAATCCATAATCAAAACAAAATCACAATGTACCATAACCGGATCACTTGCACGCAAGTGTCCTCAAAGAATAAGTCAATAAAAGTGTGCTCGATAGAGTGGGATGTTACACTTATGGGAGAAAACCTAGCTAGAAGGCGAGGCTACTCTTCTCTCTTTTCTCTGGTATGGAAATAATGTAAGTACACATAAGCGCACTCTCTATGGAGTTATCTAAGACCTATGGAATGTTAGGCTACTACTGAGCATTAACCCCATCTGTTATGCTCTCCAATTTCCTACTCTTAGTTGTTCTTCTCCATTGTGGAAAAAAATACAATAACATAGAATGTAACCCCTTCTCCTCCTAGTGGCCTAGTATTTAACATCGCTCAATAGCCATCTAGGGACAGGTTTTTCAATTTATCAACCCTCAATTGTGATAGGTTTTTGAAACTTTAGAATATTCTTGAAATTACATATGTGGCTAGCCCCATTTCCATGAGTAATGGGGGTTGATGTGGCATCCTTCCATACCATGGTGGTTAACACGATAGGTCAACTTGTGGGGGGAATAAATTTTTCATATGAGCTCTGACTGATGTGATTTTTGCACCATTGAAATGGTATCGATGTGTAGAATAGAATCACAAGGTCCTAACTATGCTAGGAAATTTGTAACCCCAAAAAATGTCATTTGATGCATCAAAATGGCTCTAGAAGGTTCTGAACCCCAATTTTCAAAATTATGACACAACTAAAATGACACTGCAAGTTTATGCCTCCATTTTTTCCACTTTGAAAGCATCGAGATAGATGAAAACTAGTATAATTATCTAGTTCAGATGATACCTCCCCATTAAGGGAGGATTTTGGTCCCCAAAATATTTACTAAATGAGGTGAGAAATTTTTTCCTCTACCTTCTCATTAGAGTACCACTTTGGTTTTCTTGGAAGTCATCCTTTCAATCCAATTTGCCAAAGGTCATGCTACCCCTATATTATAGTTATGGATCACTTCTGAAAAAAAAATTCCTCTGCCAACTCTACCTGAGCATCTGGTGCTAGGTCCTCTATGGAAGGTAGGACATGATCCTCCTCTTGATCCAATATGGAGGGATCATAGATTTTGATATTCTCTGCATTCACTACTGACTAAATATACATATATAGGGGTATATTGAGTCTGTAGGAATTATCTCCCACTTTCTCCAATACCTCAAAAGGACCATACCATAAATCCTTGATCTTCTTACAAGGACCTTGTAGTCTTTCCTTATTTAGTTGTAACCATACTTTGTCTCCCACTCTAAATGTTCTCTCTATTCTGTGCTGGTCATGTCTAGCCTTGTAATTTTTTTGTGACTTCTTCAACATCTCCTATACCTGAAAATGGATCTTCCTGATCTTCTCAACAATTTTGTCTACCTTTAATGCATCTCTTGTGAGGTCCTCCCTCGCTCCTTATTGTCCATGTAAAAAATATAAGGGTGAATATGTAAAATATCCAAAGAAAGTTTCAAAATGTGACTTACTAGTAGAAGTGTGGATTGTTATGTTATAAGAGTGTTGTATATAGATCAGAGTTTTCATCCTAGGTCTTCAGGTGCTTCTGATTGTAACCACTCAAAACTGCACCAAAGTCATGTTGACTACTTTTGTCTTCCCATCTACCTGTGGATGAAATGTTGTATACCTCTTGAGCTTAGTTTCCATATTCTCCCACAATGTAGTCCAAAATGCATTGAGAAATTTGGTATCCCTATCTAAGATCATGTTCCTTGGTATCCCAAAGTGCACCTAGAACTATTCAAATAAATTTGTTTCTTCTTGTTTTTGCAAAGAACGAGAATGCACATTTTTCTAAACATGTCAAGTACCACAAATAAATAGTCATGTCCCTTCCTAGTTTTTGGTAAACCTCCCACACAATCCATATAAATACTTTCCCAAGGTCGAGTGGGTACAAGTAAAATATGGTATGGACCTTGCTTCCTATTTTTGGGCTTGCTAGTACAACAAAGCATACATCCTATAATATATAGTGCTACATATTCTTAAATTTTGGGCCAATACACATAGCTTTGTAATTTGGAAACTGTATTCCCAACACCAAAATGTCTTGCAACCTTGGAGGTGTGCTCCTCTCTGATAAGATGCAATTGTTCACCTTTAGGAACATAGAGCTTGTTGATCTTGTAGAGTAAACCATTCTGTAAATTATGTTCATCCTTTTTGTCACCTTACTCTATATCAATTTGGCCTTGTAGCTACTAAAACACCTTAATGAACTCCTCATCTTTTGTGTATGCCTCTCTATATGTATTATGGGTAAAAGGCTCCATGTGCATCAAAGTTCCCAAAGTTTTAATATTAGATGTGGGTGGCCTTGAAAGCATGTAAGCCAACTTGTTTGTTCTACCCTTCTTATACTTTATGACCAAATGAAACTATTGCAAGAACCCCATGCATGTAACATACCTAACCCCCTTAAACTCACTTAGGCTAGTGGGGAATTCATTTTTATTCCTTTTTCCACTAAAAGCATACTCGGGTTTCTATAAGAATCCCTAGGTTTGAGTCCTAATTACAAAAAATTCCATTCTCAAAATTTTCCAAGGCCTCTAGGGGTATATACATCCTTAATCAAATGTCTATGATCACTGCTCAACATCAGGTTGAAAATATAAGGCACCTCAAAATCTCTCTCATTGGAGTCAATTGTATACCAATTCAAAATCCACTCCAACAATCCTTCTCCAACAATTCTTGTTGGTAAATCATATGGTCCTTAGAGACGAAGATTGATAATTGTGATTTCTTTGAACCCTCAAGGGGTTTCTTCTAAGTCTTTCCTGAGACTCTACCAAACCTCAAGAGTTTTGAAGTTCACTCTTAACCTTTCTAAGGAATTTCTTTTGAATACTGGATAATGATTTATAGATACTACAAGATTTCCAATTAAAAATAGAAGGTTAACACATAGTTTTGATTCCTTAACCCTTATCAGGAACTGCCAAGTACCAAGGCATTCCTGTAATCTCACAATATTAATATTTTGTCCATATCTTGCAAACTTTCCTCTCAAGAATGCAAGATTCTTGTGGACATACATTTTACATACACCACTTACTCATGTTCAAAAGTTATTAGATTAATAGTAAATCAAACAAGCATATTCCACTTTACTCTAGAGTTCAACATTTCCATACATATCTTTCATATCCATCAGTCAATCATATCATTATATTTACAACACTAAACATATATTAAAAAAGTAAAATAAAAACTTATTTGTTCAGAAGTTGTAACAACTAGCCAACTGACTGAGAGAGGATATCTTTCCTCCCAACCTTAGGCCATATTGCAGAGTTTCTTCCTATAGTATGCCACCCCCATGCCAAGACATGATACAACAAGAATAATGATTCAACTAGTTTTTCATTCTCAAGATGATTTAGGGATGTTACTCTCCTTTCCCCACTGATAATAGCAGAATTCCCCCCCTCCCCACTGATCTTAGGGCCTCTACAGGTTTATCAAGTAGTTTATCAACTAGATTTCCTTTACACAAGGGATTCCCTTCTCTGCTAAACAAAACCTCAGAAACCTCCCCTTACTAGTGCAAGTTTCTATCTAGTAAGTACCAAGTTGTGTCCCTCTATTTCTTGAGTTTAGATCTAGGTATTCTCTATTTCAAGGTGATCATCAATAACTTGAATGAGATTTCCTATTTTCTTAAAGGAAATCTCGCCAATTTATTATCTTCTTCAATTCTGAGCTGAGAATGGCTCTATTATTTGCGTGCTCTATGATTTGAACACCATTCTTGGTGATCCTATCACTCTCTCCTTATTTCTCTAGATTAACGCCTCTATTATTTTCATTCTTTATGCTTTGAACACCATTCTTGGTGATCCTATCACTCTCTCCTTATTTATCTAGATTATGTTTCTTTTTTCTGCAAGTGTGCACACTCTCCCTTTTCTATCTCTGTGTCTTCTTCCTTTTTTCGTCATCCCATGGTGGTTTTTCACTTCTAGCCTTTCTTCCTCCACCCCTCGGGATTCCCCTGTCTTTTCTATATACGCGACCTGCAGTCTGGTCCAAATTACTGAGGGGGAAATTCATGCATGTCCTCTTCATCAAGTCACTCCATTAACACTTTTTCTTCTTCAAGAGATCATAATCATCAAGAATTATTAACTGCTTCAACCACCATTCTTACTTCCATTACTAGTCACGTGGCTCCATACAGACCTAGTACATTGGTAGGTGTGTGCTTGTGCCTTGTAAGCATAATCTTGTTTGATAAGAAAACTTTCTATTGTCTTCAAAAAAACATCTCAGATCCACCTTTTCAACTTACTTCATCAAATATAGCTTCATCAATTCCCACTTGTGTATCATGGATTGTACTTTGAAGGATTTTCCCTCTCTGTCAGTTGTCTAGTGTCTTTCATTAATAAAAACATGATTACAAAATTCATAAACATGATCATATGAATTATTAAGCATAATTACAGTTATGGGGGAAAACAGGGTGTTACATTCCCCTCCCCCTTAAAGAAACACCATCCTCATTGTTTTAAAACACCATGTATATACAATTATATAGAAAACCAAAATGGATATTCCAATGTCATGGCATCATCCAGTTCCCATGTAGCCTCATCTGCTCCAAAGTGCTTCCATTGCACCTTGACATGCATGATGGCTCGATTCTGGAGCATTGTTTCTCTCCTATCCAGGATGAATTGAGGTTCGGGATGGAATTCTCCCTCTAGTTCCATCTGTATCACAATCCAATCAATTACATGATTAGATTCATAAACATATTTCTTTAACAAAGACACATGGAAACATTATGAGCTATAACAATAGGTGGTAATGCAAATTGGTACACTACTAGTCCCACTCTCTCTAGAAATTCAAATGGTCCACAATAGTGGGGTGCCAACTTAGCACACATTCCCATTCTCAAGAAATTCTCTTGGGTTCCACTCAAAGATACACATGATCTCCCACTTTGAACTCTCTATTAGTTCTCTTGTTGTCTGCATAACTCTTTTGTCTATCTTGAGATGCCTTCATATTTTTCCTTATCTTAACCATTGCATGTTCCATTTACTTTAGAAACTTCGTTCCAAGGGTATTCTTTTTCACTGGATTGTCCAAAATGACTATAAATCTTCACTTTCTTCCATACAAAACCTCAAATGGGCTCATTTTCAATGATTCTTGGTAACCATTGTTGTAGGAAAGATTTTCCAAGGGTAGATATTCTTCCCACAGTTTGGGTTGATGCATAACATCCATCCTCAACATGTACTCGAGCACTTTGTTCACTCTTTTGGTCTCACCATCTGTTTGAGGATTGTAGGTCATGCTAAACACAAATTTCATTCCCAAGCATGCAAACAAACTTTTCCAGAAATTTGAAGTGAACTAGCATCTTTGTCTAAGATTATGGTCTTAGGCAGACCATACAATATGAAAATTTCCTTCACAAAAATGTTAGCAACATCTATGGATTTGAAAGTATATGTAATGGGAATGAAGTGAGCTTCCTTGCTCAACTTGTCTACTACAAACATGATTACATCATGTTGTTTGATTATTTTTGGTAAATCGGTAATAAAGTCTATGGAAATTGTTTCCCATTTCCATTCCGGAATAGGCAAAGGCTACAATAGCCTAGCATGATGTTTGTGCTCCATTTTCACATGTTGACACTCCAAACACTTAGTGATGAATTGAGAAATGTCCTGCTTCATTCCATTCCAATAGTACATTTGTCTTACTGCTATCACCATTTTCAAGTAACCAGGATGACCTACATATGGTCTCCTATGGAACTCCTCCATAACCAGGTGCCTCAAATCTATTGAAATAGGAACATATATCCTGTTGTTATAGAACAACAAGATATCATCCCCAAGATGATATTCTTTATACTTCCCTTTACTAGGATTTTGTTGTAACCCTTTTCTTACTTGACTGAAGAATTCATCTTCCTGCAAGAGGATTTTAATCCTCTGCTTGACATCAGATTCTCCTGCACTTGTTTTTGCTAAGTGTACTACTTGTACACTACGACTGAGTGCATATGCCACTCTATTCTCCTTTCCTTTTATTTGTTTGATATCAAAAGAGAATTCGTTAATCAATGCCATCCATCTAGTTTGTCTGGCATTCAAACTCGAATGCTCAAATCAATACTTCAGACCATGATGGTCTATCATTAGGAAAAACCTTCTTTCAAGTAAGTAATGTCTCCACATCTTCAATGCATGCACAATTGTTGCAAGTTGCATATCATGGGTAAAATAATTATGCTCATGCTCATTGAAATTTTGTGATTCATAGAAAATCAGTTGTCCTTGTTGAATAATAACTCCACCAAGTCCTTCTTTGCAATAATTAGTGAAAACCAATAAATATCTCTCAAGTTCTACAATATTCAAAACATGGGCATTAGTTAAGAGATGCTTTAGCTGCTGAAAATTGGCTTCACATTCTGGTGACCACACAAATTTTATCCCCTTCATTTGTAATGAAGTAATGAGGTTGACAATCTTGTAAAATACCTTTATGTACATCATGTATTACCCAACCAATCACATAAAATATCTTACTTCAATTACATTCCTAGGGGTAGGCCAATCCATGATTGCCTTGATATTTTTGGGATCTACTGCCACTCCTTCTGCTGAGATTATGTGGCCTAAATATTGGATTTCCTTTTGAAAGAAGTCACACTATATAAACTTAGAATACATCTAGTTCTCTCTCAACACCTTTAGAATTATTATAAGGTGATATTCATGCTCTTCTCTAGTCTTGGAATACACCAAAATTTCATCCACAAACACTAAGACAAAAGTCTTGTCTAGGTACTTGCTAAGAACACTATTCATTAAATATATGAATGTGGTCGGTGCATTTGTAAGCCAAAATGTAACCACTACAAACTGATAGTGTCCATACCTTGTTCTAAAGGTCATCTTGTGGATGTCCTCATCCTTAATTTTGACTTGATGATATCTAGACCTCAAATCAATCTTTGAGAAGATTGCAGCTCCTATAAGATGGTTAAATAGGTCATATTCCTTGAGAAAAGGATACGTGTTCTTGACGCTCATCTTATTCAATGGCCTATAGTCAATACACAATCTCAATATACCATCCTTCTTCTTCAAAAACAGGGCTATTGCTCCCCATGGGGACACACTCGACCTGATGTCACCTTTATCCAACATTTTTTTTAGTTGTACCTTCAACTGCACCAACTCTTGTCTTCTCATCCTGTAGGGCACTTTGGATTTTGGTACTACTCTAGGCACTAGATCTATGGAAAAATCAAGACCTCTCCTTGGAGGTAATCCAAGAACCTCCTCTGGAAACACATCCTTAAACTCCCACAATATAGGGTGATATTCATGCTTTATATCCTTGATCAATATTGAGTTAAGAAATTGTATAAGATACAAGGGACACCCTTTTTGACTGAACTTCTTAAGTTTCAATGTGGATATCTGTCTCACTGAAACTAGCTTTCGAATGCCTTGCAAAACTCTTATATTTCCTTCTTCATCTTCTGATCTGAAAATAGAAGGCCGACTTGTTATTCTATGCAAGCACCCTCTACTTCATTAAAATAAACTTTACAGGACCTTGCTTCATGTGATAAAATATGCAAGATAGTTTATGTGCCAAATTTATGTATCTTCTTGTAAATGATTATGTGTGAGGATATGTTATTTTAAATGGTTATATATGTACTTTCAAAAAATACACAACAACATAACTTGCAGCAAATAAACCATCAAACTCAGAACAATCACAACATGATAAAGGAGTTCACCCCCCTCCGGGCTACATCTCCTTGAGCCTCCATTAATGGACTTGGCTCTCTGGGATTAATTTATCAAAAGTTATTTTACAAGCTAGTGCTCAACTCCAATAGAAAAATAGACTGTACCATTGGGATCAGAACACATAAAAACCCCAAAAATGACTAATAAAATTCTGAAAACGGATCATGGCTCATCCAGGCATGACCTCTTCTACATGTGGCCATAAGCTTCCCTAAGCTTATATTTGGAAAAAACACCTGTAAAAGTCTTCAAAAGCCTCTGAAACCTGTCCCAATGTGTTCATAGCATAACAATTAGCCAAAAATGACTATTCATTCACAGAAAATAAACTTGGACTCACCAAAACATGACCTCAATCAATGAGGGCTTCAAGCTCCCTGGAGCTTGCTGAAGCTTCAATGGATAAAAACCTGCAAAATAAGTCTTCAAATGGACTTGATAATAGTGCCAATGGATTTAGGACGTCCAAAAACCCCTAGCTGGGCTTTTACGGCACCTCAATCGGCCAAAAAATGAGAAAGATAGGCCTCCTGCCATCCTCTTCCTTCAAGCTTGTTGGCTCTGGTTCGCCAAAACACACCTCTGTGTGCTTGAACTCAGAACATGCTCCAAATTCATGTTTAAACCCAGCACCAATGCATAACCGAAAAAGAGTGCAAATAGTCGAATAGTTAGGGGCGCGCCAGCCCCTAACCACCAAGACCAAGGGCATATGGGTCTATGTGAACTCGGGCTAGCAGAAAAAGGGGGCTAGGTTTCAAGGCGAACAAAGGCGTGAAAAGTGCCAGATGTATAACCATTTAAACCAAATCAAACTCCCGCTCACAAACATTATGGTCATATGTTATTTGTATATAGAACTGGGCCTAGACTCCAATGCGCGCCTCCGTAGATATCGGTCATATGGTAACCACCCGAAACCAAGGGCTGAATGCCACAAAATATGCACGCACACATGTATATACAAGGGTCATATGGTTAAAACATATAAAACCACAGGCTGGGGCTAAGCCCTGGCCTGACCCCGCGCCAACCATATAATAATGTAAACTTAAATATGTTTTGAACCATTTATATAATAAGTCACATAGTGTGGTGCGTTGGAAGGATGAATTTTGTTAAAGCACTTGGTCCTTGGGGGAGGTCCAGGGTTCGAGCCCCATAGACTCCATAATTTTTGAACCAATAAACCATTGCCATGGTGCCACGTGGCAGCCCACGACTGGGCCACGTGGCACCTCTCCATTTTCCGAATAACTACCACATGTCACAATGTGATTCACCCAAATGTTAGCCAATCTAAAACTGCCATGTCATCAACTACCATTTCATCGTACGGCCACTGCCATGCCATCGTACGACAACTTCCACGTTAGCCTGTATGGACTGTACAGACAGTGTCCTTTTTTTTACCTGTATGATGATTAGAACAGATCGCGATATCTCTCACTCCCGATGTCCATTTGATACGAAACGAGTTGCGTTGGGTTCGAAACAATAAGGGCTACGCTCATGTTT
This sequence comes from Picea engelmannii, assembly GCA_009831015.1. Lineage (NCBI taxonomy): Eukaryota > Viridiplantae > Streptophyta > Pinopsida > Pinales > Pinaceae > Picea > Picea engelmannii. Next base: position 653,143 of record ML780168.1, on the reverse strand, counting down.
GTTTTGAGGCAATTCCAAGAATGTTTATTTTTGAGCTAAAATTTGACCCCTAGTCCAGATTTTGATCACACCTTCCCACTGAAAGGCTTTTGAACCCACAAAAGCTTATGATCATTTGTCTGAGATTCAATACACCTCTGATTTCAAGTTATATCAACTGATTCTACTTGAAAAGTCATTTTGACAATCACCTGAATACTTTGACATGCCTTGCACTGCAACTGGCTATGTCCCTCAACCACTGTTCTCTGGCTGCTGCTGACCCACTGTTCTCTCTATGCTTGGAAGACTTCCAACCTTCCCACTTAGAATCAAGTCCCACTTGTGAACTCTTTGACGTCAACACAATCATCTCTCCAATGGATGCAAAAACTTTCCTGCGACATCTTGTCACAAGCCAAGAAAACCATCAATCTTGAAAACAAATTATACAAGACTGAAAAATGATGCCAACAAAGTCTTTTTGCTCTTCAAAAAAACTATCGCATCTTGTACTTCATCAAATCACATGGTGTTTTCCTAGAATCTTGGTGTACTCAAAATCAACTTACAAACCAACAAACACCATCAACTAAACATAAGTCGAAAAACATGATCGACACAACATAGTCGTCAGACAACATCGACACAAGTCGAAACTCATTTGAAACATATCAACCTTCCCAATCTGACAAGTCGACATACATGATACACAATCATGTTACAATCATGAATCATTCATGATGAACCATCATCAGGTTCACTGCTTATACATACAAAAACAAATGCATGTGCATGACTCTTCAACTCTCCTTCCAGTAAAAACATAGGTACATAAACCCGAAACATGTGGGTACATAAGAGCTGAATATGAAAAATATATATGGCTGTAATAAGTGAACATCATACCCCACTTTTACATCCTCCTGGTGAAGTTGTGCAACAACAAAAATGCCTTCAAATGAATTGCATTCACATGCAAACTTGCATCATACAAGTTATGATAAATTGCTGCAACTTGTCATACTCTCAACATAAATGCACACATAAGGCTGAAAAGTGCATTTACAACAGAAAAATGCAAGACTTACTTGCTAAATAAATCCAACCATTTCTTACCAAGCCATCTCAATGTTGACTTTTTCTGCTGAACATCGTCCTCTTGTGAATCATATTGACTCACATCGATGATGGAATCTCCTCTTCCATTATTGCCAATCTCTTTATCCATCTACTTCGTGTGTTGTGGATGAGTGGTTGGATGCAATGTCCAACATTGGTCAATGAGATGACCACGCTTCTGACAATAAGTGGAAATCTTTTGCATCCTCTTTTCATGTTGTCTTTGCTTATAAAGTTTCCTGAAAGCGGTTAATCTTTTCCAACATTTTGAAATATGATGGTTATATAAACCACAATATGTACATGGATTCTTTCTTCCATTTTTACATACAAATTTATCATGCTTAACATAATCAAAAGAAATTGAATGAAAAGAAGAATTATAACTTGAACATTCACCTTTATCGCCTCTTTGAGGAGGTGAATTTGAAGAGTTACAAGCTCTCCTTTGAAGACCGACAACAGTGTTCTTGTCCTCATCGCTGTCACAACTCTTTTGTTTCACACATTTGCATTCATCTTGAACACAAGCTTTTCATGCTGGAGGGATTGAACTTTCAACAAAAGTTCTTGAACTTTCACCTTTAAAGCCTTCTTGAGGAGGTGAACTTGAAACAAAATTTGTTCTTGGAACTTTTTCCCTTGTCTCATCAACTTTGGAATTTGCTCCATCTCTTCGTTCATATCCAAGACCACAATACCTAGGTATTTCTTCAACAACAATAGGCTCAACAATGCCTTGTGCATGCTTGCCCAAACCTCTACCTTCATAGCCCATTTTTAACAATAACTTGGACCCTATTCCTCTCGTGTGATTTTCAAAACCACCAAAACATTAATCTTGAGAGGAATTAGAAGATAAACTAACATTGCATACCTTATGTTCATGCATGTACTTGGTCAGGGTTTCCTTTGCCTCTGTTGGATCATGTTGTCATTGATGCCAATGGTTTGATTGATTGATGTCATTGATTGATGTCAAGTGATTGATTGATTTCAGAGGATTGATTGATTGATGATTGATGTAATATAATATGTATTGTCCTTGATGAGAATGCATAGATGAAGATGGATCAATGAGTTGTCATTGATACATGATGAAGATGGTTCGATGTGGTTCCATTGGTATATGATGCATTGTTG
>ML780168.1:574626-638353 GCA_009831015.1 Picea engelmannii | reverse complement strand
TCCTTTGCCTCATGGAGTTGAATCTCCATCTCATGCAACCTTTGAAGAAGCTGGTCTTTCTCCTTCTTCATGGCCATCAACTGCTCTTCAAGGGCAATGCTCTCATTTCTGTCTTCACACATCTCTTTCATCAAATCTCTCATAGTTATAATTTCTTTCAACAACTCTTTGTCAAAGAACTTTGATTTTGAAGATGTATGAGAACTGCCAATGTTTGAAGCTTCCTCCATCCTTGCAAGATGTCAAACTTCAATACAAAACTTGCACAATACCAACAGCTAAATCTCAAGCTATCAATGGCAAACACATGAGAAAAACAAACTATGCTCTGATACCACCTGATCTGAAAATAGAAGGATGACTTGTTATGCTATGCAAGCACCCTCTACTTCATTAAAATAAACTTTATAGGACCTTGCTTCATGTGCTAAAAATGCAAGATAGTTTATGTGCCAAATTTATGTATCTTCTTGTAAATGCTTATGTGTGAGCATATGTTCTTTTAAATGGTTATATATGTACTTTCAATAAATACACAGCAACATAACTTGCAGCAAATAAACCATCAAACTCAGAACAATCACAACATGATAAAGGAGTTCACCCCCCTCCGGGCTACATCTCCTTGAGCCTCCATTAATGGACTTGGCTCTTTGGGATTAATTTGTCAAAAGTTCTTTTACAAGCTGCTGCTCAACTCCAATAGAAAAATAGACTGTACAATTGGGATCAAAACACATAAAAACCCCAAAAATGACTAATAAAACTCTGAAAACGGATCATGGCTCATCCGGGCATGACCTCTTCTACATGTGGCCATGAGCTTCCCTGAGCTTATCTTTGGAAAAAACACCTGTAAAATTTCTCGAAAGCCTCTAAAACCTATCCCAATGTGTTTAGAGCATAACAATTAGCTGAAAATGACTATTCAGTCACAGAAAATAAACTTGGACTCACCAAAACATGACCACAATCAATGAGGGCTTCATGCTCCCTTGAGCTTGCTGAAACTTCAATGGCTAAAAACCTACAAAATAATTCTTCAAATGGCCTTGATAATAGTGCCAATGGATTCAGGACGTCCAAAAACCCCTAGCTAGGCTTTTACGGCACCTCAATCGGCCAAAAAATGAGAAAGATAGGCCTCCTGCCATCCTCTACCTTCAAGCTTGTTGGATCTGGTTCGCCAAAATGCACCTCTGTGTGCTTGAACCCAGAACACACTCCAAATTCGTGTTTAAACCCAGCACCGACGCATAACCAAAAAATGGTGCAAACCGTCAAACAGTTAGGGGCGCGCCAACCCCTAACCGCCAAGACCACGGGCATATGGGTCTATGTGAACTCGGGCTTGCGCAAAAAGGGGGCTAGGTTTCAAGGCGAATAAAGGCATGAAAAGTGGCAGATGTATAACCATTTAAACTAAATCAAACTCCCACGCACAAACTTTATGGTCATATGTTATTTGTATATAGAACCGGGGCTAGACTCTAATGCGCGCCTCCGTAGATATCGGTCATATGGTAACCACCCGAAACTAAGGGCTGAATTCCACGAAATATGTGCGCACACATGTATATACAAGGGTCATATGGTTAAAACATATAAAACCACGGGCTGGGGCTAAGCCCTGGCCCGACCCCGCGCCAACCATATAATAATGTAAGCTTAAATATGTTTTGAACCATTTATATAATAAGTCACATAGTGTGGTCCGTTGGCAGGATGGATTTTGTTAAAGCGCTTGGTCCTTGGGGGAGGTCCGGGGTTCGATCCCCATGGACTCCATAATTTTCGAACCAATAAACCATTGCCATGGTGCCACATGGCAGTCCACGAATGGGCCACGTGGCACCTCTCCATTTGCCCAATAACTTCCACGTGTCGCAATGTGATTCAGCCAAATGTTAGCCAATCCAAAACTGCCATGTCACCATATAGACACTGCCACATCATCGTACGGCCTCTGCCACACAAGCCTGTACGAACTGTACAGTCAACGTCCTTTTTTTTACCTGTTTGACGATTCAGACAGATCGTGATATCTCTCGCTCCCGATGTCCGTTTGAGACAAAACGAGTTGCATTGGGTTCACAACAATGAGGGCTACGCTCACGTTTGTTTTGAGGCAATTCCAAGAATGTTGATTTTTGAGCTAAAATTTGACCCCTGGTCTGGATTTTGATCACAGCTTCCCACTGAAAGGATTTTGGACCCACAAAAGCTTATGATCATCTATATGAGATTCAATACACCTCTGATTTCAATTTATATAAACTGATTCTACTTGAAAAGTTTTTTCAACAATCACCTGAATACTTTGACATGCCTTGCACTGCAACTAGCTATGTCCCTCAACCACTGTTCTCTAGCTGCTGCTGACCCACTATTCTCTCTATGCTTGGAAGACTGCCAACCTTCCCACTAAGAATCAATTCCCTCTTGTGAAATCTTTGACGTCAACACAATTAGCTCTCCAATGGCTGCAAAAATTTTCCTGTGACATCTTGTCACAAGCCAAGAAAACCATCAATCTTGAAAACAAATTATACAAGACTGAAAAATGATGCCAACAAAGTCTTTTTGCTCTTCAAACAAACTATCACATCTTGTACTTCATCAAAGCACATGGTGTTTTCCTGCATCTTGGTGTACTCAAATTCAACTTACAAACCAACAAACACCATCGACTAAACATAAGTCGAAAAACATGATCGACACAACATAGTCGTCAGACAACATCGACACAAGTCCAAACTCATTTGAAACATATCATACTTCCCAATCTGACAAGTTGACATACATGATACACAATCATGTTACAATCATGAATCATTCATGATGAACCATCACCAGGTTCACTGCTTATACATACAAAAACAAATGCATGTGCATGACTCTTCAACTCTCCTTCCAGTACAAACATAAGTACATAAACCCAAAACATGTGGGTACATAAGAGCTGAATATGAAAAATATATATGGCTGTAATAAGTGAACATCATACCCCACTTTTACATCCTCCTGGCGAAGTTGTGCAACAACAAAATTGCCTTCAAACGAATTGCATACACATGCAAACTTGCATCATACAAGTTATGATAAATTGTTGCAACTTGTCATACTCTCAACATAAATGCACACATAAGGCTGAAAAGTGCATTTACAACAGAAAAATGCAAGCCTTACTTGCTCAAGAAATCCAACCATTTCTTACCAAGCCAACTCAATGGTGACTTTTTCTACTAAACATCGTCCTCTTGTGAATCATATTGACTCACATTGAAGAAGGAATCTCCTCTTCCATTCTTGCTAATCTCTTTATATATCTGCTTCGTGTGTTGTGGATGAGTGGTTGGATGCAATGTCCAACATAGGTCAATTAGATGACCCCGCTTCTGGCAATGAGTGCAAATCTTTTGCATCCTCTTTTCACGTTGTCTTTGCTTATAAAGTTTCCTGAAAGTGGTTAATCTTTTCCAACATTTTGAAACATGATGGTTATATAAACCACAATATGTACGTGGATTCTTTCTTCCATTTTTACATACAAATTTATCATGCTTAACATAATCAAAAGCAACTTAATGATAAGAAGAATTATACCTTGAACATTCACCTTTATCGCCTCTTTGAGGAGGTGAATTTGAAGAGTTACAAGCTCTCCTTTGAAGACCAACAACAGTGTTCTCGTCCTCATCGCTGTCACAACTCTTTTGTTTCACACATTTGCATTCATCTTGAACACAAGCTTTGCATGCTGGAGGGATTGAACTTTCAACAAAAGTTCTTGAACTTTCACCTTTAAAGCCTTCTTGAGGAGGTGAACTTGAAACAAAATTTGTTCTTGGAACTTTTTCCCTTGTCTCATCAACTTTGGAATTTTCTCCATATCTTCGTTCATATCCAAGACCACAATACCTGGGTCTTTCTTCAACAACAATAGGCTCAAAAATGCCTTGTGCATGCTTGCCCAAACCTCTACCTTCATAGCCCATTTTTAACAATAACTTGGACCCTATTCCTCTTGTGTGATTTTCAAAACCACCAAAACATTCATCTTGAGAGGAATTAGAAGATAAACTAACATTGCATACCTTATGTTCATGCATGTACTTTGTAAAGGTTTCCTTTGCCTCATGGAGTTGAATCTCCATCTCATGCAACCTTTGAAGAAGCTGGTCTTTCTCATTCTTCATGGCCATCAAATGCTCTTCAATGGCAATGCTCTCATTTCTGTCTTCACACATCTCTTTCATCAAATCTCTCATAGTTATAATTTCTTTCAACAACTCTTTGTCAAAGAACTTTGATTTTGAAGATGTATGAGAACTGCCAATGTTTGAATCTTCCTCCATCCTTGCAAGATATCAAATTTCAATACAAAACTTGCACAATATCAACAGCTAAATCTCAAGCTATCAATGGCAAACACATGAGCAAAACAAACTATGCTCTGATACCACCTGATCTGAAAATAGAAGGCTGACTTGTTATGCTATGCAAGCACCCTCTACTTCATTAAAATACACTTTACAAGACCTTGCTTCATGTGCTAAAATATGCAAGATAGTTTATGTGCCAAATTTATGTATCTTCTTGTAAATGCTTATGTGTAAGGATATGTTCTTTCAAATGGTTATATATGTACTTTCAATAAATACACAACAACATAACTTGCAGCAAATAAACCATCAAACTCAGAACAATCACAACATGATAAAGGAGTTCACCCCCCTCCGAGCTACATCTCCTTGAGCCTCCATTAATGGACTTGGCTCTCTCGGATTAATTTGTCAAAAGTTCTTTTACAAGCTGCTGCTCAACTCCAATAGAAAAACAAACTGTACCATTGGGATCAGAACACATAAAAACCCCAAAAATGACTAATAAAACTCTGAAAACGGATCATGGCTCATCCGGGCATGACCTCTTCTACATGTGGCCATAAGCTTCCCTGAGCTTCTCTTTGGAAAAAACACCTGTAAAAGTCCTCAAAATCCTCTGAAACCTGTCCCAATGTGTTCAGAGCATAAAAATTAGCCAACAATGACTATTCAGCCATAGAAAATAAACTTGGACTCACCAAAACATGACCTCAATCAATGAGGGCTTCAAGCTCCCTTGAGCTTGCTGAAACTTCAATCGCTAAAAACCTACAAAATAAGTATTCAAATGGACTTGATAACAGTGCCAATGGATTCAGGACGTCCAAAAACCCCTAGATGGGCTTTTACGACTCCTCAATCAGCCAAAAAATGAGAAAGATAGGCCTCCTGCCATCCTCTTCCTTCAAGCTTGCTGGCTCTGGTTCGCCAAAATGCACCTCTGTGTGCTTGAACCCAGAACACGCTCCAAGTTCGTGTTTAAACCCAGCACCAACACATAATCAAAAAGTAGTGCAAATCGTTGAACAGTTAGGGGCGCGCCAGCCCCTAACCGCCAAGACCACGGGCATATGGGTTTATGTGAACTTGGGCTAGCGCAAAAGGGGGCTAGGTTTCAAGGTGAATAAAGGCGTGAAAAGTAGCAGATGTATAACCGATTAAACCAAATCAAACTCCCGCACACAAACATTATGGTCATATGTTATTTGTATATAGAACTGGGGCTAGACTCCAATGCGCTCCTCCATAGATAATGGTCATATGGTAACCACCCAAAACCAAGGGCTGAATGCCACGAAATATGCGCGTGCACATGTATATACAAGGGTCGTATGGTTAAAACACATAAAACCGCGGGCTGGGGCTAAGCCCTGGCCCAACCCCGCGCCAACCATATAATAATGTAAACTTAAATATGTTTTGAACCATTTATATAATAAGTCACATAGTGTGGTGCGTTGGCAGGGCGGATTTTGTTAAAGTGCTTTGTCCTTCGGGGAGGTCCGTGGTTCGATCCCCATGGAATCCATAATTTTCAAACCAATAAACCATTGCCATGGTGCCACGTGGCAGCCCAGAACTAGGCCATGTGGCACCTCTCCATTTGCCCAATAATTGTCACGTGTCAGAATGTGATTCGCCCAAATGTTAGCCAATCTGAAACTGCCACATCATCAACTACCATGTCACCGTACAGCTGCTGCCATGTCATCGTACGACCTCTGCCATGTCATCTTGTATGAACTGTATATCTCTCGCTCCCGACGTCTGTTTGAGACGAAACGAGTTGCGTTGGGTTTGCAATGATGAGGGATACGCTCACGTTCGTTTTGAGGCAATTTCGAGAATGTTTATTTTTGAGCTAAAATTTGACCCCTCGTCCAGATTTTGATCACACCTTCAACTGCACCAACTCTTGTCTTCTCATCCTGTAGGGCACTTTGGATTTTGGTACTACTTTAGGCACTAGATCTATAAAAAAATCAAGATCTCTCCTTGGAGGTAATCCAAGAACCTCCTCTGGAAACACATCCTTAAACTCCCACAATATAGGGTGATATTCATGCTTTATATCCTTGATCTATATTGAGTTAAGAAATTGTATAAGATACAAGGGACACCCTTTTTTACTGAACTTATTAAGTTTCAATGTTGATATTTGTCTCACTGAAACTAGCTTTCAAATGCCTTGCAAAACTCTTATGTTTCCTTCTTCATCTTCACATTCCAAAATCTTTTCATAACAATTCATTTTTTCCTTATGGGAATATAGCCATTCCATACCCAAAAACACATCATATGATCCTAGGGGAATAATATTCAAGGTTGCTTGAGTCTACAGTCCATTCATTTCAATTGGAAAAGCTTCTATGACCTCAACCATTTTCCTCTTATTTCCAGTGGTCAACTGAACCAACCAATCTCTTACATGTTTCTTTCTTTGTAATAAAAATGCCTCAATAGATCAAGGTGACACATAACTAAGGTTAGATCTAGGGTAAATTAAAATAGAAATAGGTTGATTGGAAATAATATCTTCCAACTCCACCACAAAAGCTTGGTGGTCTTCTTGTTGATTTTCCACAGCTGCATATATCTTTGGTACACTTCTATCCACATCATTGACCATAACTACTTCTTGTGCATGATACACCTTCTTTCTATCATGTTTTTTGTGAGGACAATCCCTCAATAGGTGTGGTTCTCCACAACCCCAACATTGTAGAGGTCCATTTTTTGGTTACTCTACTCTTTCTCTTTCTTACTCTATTGTCTTATTTCCACTCTGAGATGGAAAATTCTATCGATGCACACTTCTTCTTGGTTGAGAAAACTATGCACCTTTCTTTGGATTCTTGTATGAAAAGGACTTGAATCTCTTTTTCTGGAATATTCTCTTGTATTTTCTCTTCCAAGCCTTAGGAGGCTCTTGCTTAAGTTTAGACTGGTCACAAAAACACTTGGCCTTCCTTATAGTGTCCTCCAATGTCTTCGGTTGATCAAACTCAATATTGTCTTGGTAGGACTGTGGAAATCCATTGAGAAAACATTGCACTCTTTCTTTCTCATCCTTGAGGTAAGGGACATACCTCAACAACTCCATAAAACTCTTGGAATATGCATCAATAGTAAGTTGTCCCAACTTATGCCCATGTAATTCCCTAGTTTTTTCATCATAATAATTTTATGATACATATGCCTTTTGAAAGTACTTTTCAAACTACTTCCAAGTTAGTTTTCTTTCCTTCAAGACTTTTATTTCCTTGAGATATTCCCTCCAAATGGAAGCTCCTCCATTCAAGTTTCAAATATAAATACTTGCCTTGGTATTATCGAATTAATTATGCACCTGAAAGTACTTCTTCAAACCAAACAAACATGCCTTGATGAAATAGGTGGATATCGGTGGCCACCCACCTTTTCCAACTCAGTCAAAATAGTTTTCTAGCAATTTTGGCAATTTACTATTTTTAGTAGTTTTTAACTTTCGGGGCCATTTTGACGGCCTAAATGAAGGTTTTTCGGGATCGATATTCTCAATGATATTCAAATTATCTTATTGATCCCCCAAAATGAATCTCCTCGACGATAACTTTCCAACGGGATATCATGCACCTAAAACAAAGATCATATGCAAAAGTTACGACCCCGAGAAGTTGATGTACTAACTTACCCAAATGATGCCCACATGACTTTTGGTGCTTCATCTCCTAGGGTTAGGTTTTTGGATGTCTAGGGTTTTTGGAATTCCTGTTTATTGTAAAAAGGCCTTTAGATCCTCATTTTAATCATCTTCTTGCGAATGAGCGCAGTCGTCACATCTCTTCACAGAGATAAGCCACCACCATTCCAACAAGCTTGTTTTCCACTGCATTTTACAGTTTCGACTTATTTCCTTATTGAATAGAAAACCAATTTTATTGTATCTCTGTTATTCTGTGTTAAGCATATTTTAATCATCTGTATTCATTTCATTGTTCTCATAAAATTTGGATCAGTGGTATTAGAGTGGTCTTCTCCTTGTCCTCTTAATGCATGTCCCCAATGAGGTCAGGGTACAAAGAATTGGGTCTCGACCTTGTTTCTCTTGAGGAAAAAATATCTCGCACTCCCAAGAGAAATATCATGGTAGTAGAAAATAAAGATGACGGGATAGGAGATCCTTTCAAAATTTTGTTTTAGGAATCCCTCACGCAACAGAGGAATGAGATGATGGATAGTTTCACGCAAATCCTTCGGTGACTACCAACAGGAGACGCATCTTCCTCAAGCAGAGGCATCACCCCCTTCAAGGTACAAATAAACTTAGATATTCCTATATTTGAAGGTCATATAGACGCAAATTTTGTAGACAAGTGGTTGAATCTACTAGAAAGGTATTTTTCTATCCATAACTTTTCGAATAGAGAAAACATTACTTTTCCACTCCTCAAAGTTGTTCCCCGTGTCAAAGATTGGTGGGAAACATTCTATGAGCAAAAGGAAACAAAGGAAACCTTAATATTTACAGTCCCAATCACCTAGGAATCCTTCAGGGATGCTATTAAGGAACAATACTACCCTGTTGGAAGTTATGACGACTTGTATACCAAATGGACCACACTGCAACAAGAAAGAGACCAAGCAGTGCTAGAATTCACAAATATCTTCTATACCTTATGCACCAAGATGGGTATCAAATATTCAGAGTGAAATATGGTACTCAAGTATCATGGTTCTCTGCATAGATACATCTAGACCGAAATGGAATTTCTGGACATCTCGTCCTTGGGTGCGGCCTACCGACATGCTATCAAAATTGAGTAGAAGCTCAAACAAAAGATGTGGCAATTTGGGCCTGGGAACCCCTCACAGCAAAATCGAGGAAGGGGAGGCCCCAAACAATAGAACAAAGGATAGAGAAAATATGGACAATATCAGGACAACTAGTCCAAGCCGCAAGAAATAAAGGACACCAGAAAGACAAAGAAAGATACCGAGAAGTGGTGCGACTTCCATAAGACCCCTTGGCATAACACTGCTGACTGCCGCTCAAAGTAGTCACTCGTGGCCGAAGTGAAAGACTATGAATCATATGCAGGTTATGACTATGATTCAGAACCAGAAAGGGGAAGACATATCATTGACGTAGAACCCAGTGCCACCATTGCTACCACCAAGCTCCAACCTGGTGAACCAGACAAGCCAAAAGAAGGCAAGTGCCTCTTCCATTCATAGATGTGGGTAAAAGGCACCTCGCTTCACTTTATTGTTAATAAAAGTATCCAGAAGAAACTCATCTCAGTAGAGGTCATCAAGCTCCTGGCCTTGATGACAACGTCACACCCACAACCCTACACCATTAGATGGCTCCACCAAGGAAGTGATCTTCGCATCATCCAACAGTGCCAACTGTCGTACAACATCAAGCCCTTCAAAGACGAGGTATTGTGTGATGTTTCTCCTCTCTAAGTTTGTAATGTTCTTTTGGGCCAACCTTATTTATGGAAACGTCATGTTGTATGTGAGTCTAGGCCTTGTAGTGTTATTATTACTTTGAAAAGGAAATTGTACAGGATACCCGAGGCAGTCCCTCCTAGTGCTATTTCCTTGATCTCTGCCAAGCAATGTAGGAAGGTCATCTCTCAAACCGAGAAATTTGTCTTCTTCATGATTCACTCTCACAGTGAGCGAAAGATTTCAGCCACATCTAGGGCCTCTGCAACCGATCTCTCCACATAAAAAAAGCAATTGGATAAGTTCATGGAAGAATTCTCAGATATCTTATCCTCTCCTAATAGGGTACCTCTGCAGTGCCAAGTCAAGCATCCCATCGATCTGACCTCAGGTGCACCGCTACCCAATGGGCCAGTCTACCTTCACTCTCTATTAGAAAATGGGGATATCAAAAGGTAGATCCAAGAACTGCTCCACAAGGGGCACATACATCTCATCTCATCACCTTATGGGAGCCTAATCATGCTGGTGCAGAAGAAAGATGGGACATGGTGACTCTGCATTGATTACCAGGCCCTAAATAAAATCACACTCCGAAATCGATACCTGATTCCCCAAATCGACGACCTCCTTGATTAGCTCACAGGGGGAAAATACTTCAGTAAGATTGATTTGGAGTATGGCTACCACCAATTCCCAATAGAACAAACAGATGTATGGAAGACCACCTTCAAGTCAAAAGAAGGTCTTTTTGAATGGCTAGTCATGCCCTTTGGTTCAACAAATGATCCAAAAAAGTTTATGAGGATGATGGAAGATATCCTATGACCTTTCATCAATACTTTTGTCATGGTGTATGTGGATGACATCCTCATCTACAACAATACTTGGGAGGAACACTTGCAGCATATTCAACAGGTTCTCCACACCCTACGACAACACAAACTTTATGGAAACTTGGAAAAATTATCCTTCAGCATGGACAGGGTCTATTACTGAGGCTACATAATTTTTAGCATGGTGTGCATGTGGATCCAACCAAGATCTAGGTCATCCATGACTGGCCAACCCCAACCACACTCATTGGAATTCAGATCTTCTTGGGCCTTGCCAATTTCTATCGCAGGTTCATTTTGGGATTCTCTCATATCGCATGGGCCCTCAGCCATGTTACCAAGGTGGAGGTAAGGAAAACTTTGTGTGGGGCCTGTCCCAACAACAAGCCTTCGTTGACTTGAAGAAGTGTTTTTTCTCATCCCCAATACTTTCATTACCGAACCTACAACCTCCCTTTGAGATTGAGACAGATGCTTCAAACTATGTTGTGGGCATCATTCTCACTTAACATGGCCACCCCATGGCATATTATAGTGATACACTATCAGATGTTGTTTGTAAGTACCCTAATTACGAAAAAAAATGTACTCCATTGTGCAAGCGTATCGCTAGTGGAGACATTACATTCTTGGGAAGGAGACATTCATCCACATTGATCACAAGCCACTACAGTTCATGCAGACCCATGGAAAATTGCAGAATGACGACCATCAAAAGTGGTCCACATACTTACAACAGTTCCACCTCAACATCAAGTATAAAACAGGAAGTACCAACCTAGTTGTTGATTGCCTCAGCCAAACTCCAGTTGCGGCACTTAGCACAGTGCTAGAATCTTGTGGCCACGAGACCTCTAGATGGCCCCTCCTATATGAGATAGAACCTAAGCTCTCCACCACCTACCAAATGTTGGGTGACAACTTAGTGGTCACTAATTTCCATCTTCAAGATGGGTTGTTGTGTCATCTAGTCCATCTCTGCATTCCATAAAGCGAGTGCATGAATTTTATTTGGGAATCTCACTACAGTAGGGTGGTAGGACACTTTGGCATCGAAAAGAAAGTAACAGTGTTGCATAAACTTTCTACTGGTCGAAACTTCGATAGGATTTCGGCAAGTATATTAGGTCTTGCACCACTTGCATTATTGCCAAAATGAACACTAAGAAAAAGGGACTGTACACCCCTCTTCCTAATCTGAACAGGCCATGGGAATCCATCTCAATGGACTACATGTCAAGCCTCCCATACACCAAGAGGGGAAATGACTGTGTTTTTGTGGTTGTTGATCGCTTTTCCAAGATGGCAATTCTATTCGCCTACAAGAAGAACATCACAGTAGAAGCCACTACCAAGCTCTTATTTGAATGAGTATGGGTATATTTTTGGATCCCACAAACCATTATCTCAAACCGTTATAGTCGGTTCCTCAAAACTTTCTGGTCGAGCCTCTGGTCACTGCTGGATACCAAGCTCACCAAATCCACTGCCTTCCACCCCCAGGCAGATGGCCAAACTGAGGTCATCAATCAGATGATCGTACATATCCTGCACATGTACTATTCAAAACACCCCCGCACATTGGATGAGAGTCTTCCCTACATACATCATAGCTACAAGAGAAACTTACATAGCTCAACTGGCCACAACCCCTTTCAGGTGGGGTTGGGATTCCAACCATTGGGCCCCATGGATGTTGCACTACCCCTGGTGACCACCTCATTCGAATCATCCCTTACTCCACATGAAGAAAACAAGGCCACCCGGTTCATTGAGTATATCCAGCACATCTGACAATAGGTTTAGGATATTCTACAAAAGTCTAATTCCAAGTAAAAGCAGCACCATGATCAACATCGGGTGCCACATAAGTTTAAGGTGGGAGACAAAGTTTGGTTGCACTTGCAGAAAGAATGCCTTATAGGGCCCCATCAGAAGCTTTTCCCACTCCATTATGGGACATATTCCATCACCAAGGCTATGGGTGACAACTCTTTTGATCTCAACATTCCCCCTTTCCTTGGCCTGTACACAGTCTTCAATGTGGCTCTCCTTCAACCATATTTCCCACCATTATTGGACACCTCAGAGATAGAAAAGGATTTGAAAGAAACATATCTCAACCCTGGATTCATGCAACAGGAATCCAATGATCATATTGTGGACACACAAATCAAGGGAACTCGACAAAAAAGGATCCATCTTTATCGTGTCGTCAAAGAAGGGAACCTCCTACACCAAGGTAAGTGGCTCACCCGGGGCCAAATTCAATAGAAATTTCCTCATCTGATGGGGAAACTCTACGCAATGGAGACCATTGATTCCTAATGAGCAAGGATTTATCCAGGTGGATATCGGTGGCCACCCACCTTTTCCAACTCAGTCAAAACATATTTTTGACAATTTACTATTTTTAGTAGTTTTTAACTTATGGGGCCATTTTGAGGGCCTAAATGAAGGTTTTTTAGGATGGATATTCTCAAACATATCAAAAGGCTCTGATTGAGCCCCGAAAATGAATCTCCTCGACAATACCTTTCCAACAGGCTATCATGCGCCTAAAACAAAGATCGTATGCAAACGTTATGACCTTGGGAAGTTGATGTACTAACTTACCCAAACAGGGCCCACATGACTTTTGGCGCTTCATATCCTGGGGTTAGGGTTTTGGATGTATAGGGTTTTTGAAATTCCTATTTATTGAAAAAATGCCTTCAGAGCCTCATTTTAATCATCTTCTTGCGAATGAGTGCAACCGTCACATCTCTTCTCAGAGATAAGCTGCCACCATTCCAATAAGCTTGTTTTCCGCTGCATTTTACAGTTTTAGCTTATTTCCTTATTGAATAGAAAACCAATTTTTTCTGTTCTAAGACTTTTGCAACCATTGTTTTGATTAGAAAGTTATTTCGGATTCATCGCATAGGTTTTTGATATTTGACGTTTCGGACCAAACCAGTGTGGTCCATCATCAGGAAAAATATTATGATATATGAAGGAAAAAAGATATAACAAGTGTAAATAAGAAAATAGCCGACTTATGAAATCAGGAATTATAAAAATTAAGAAAATTAATTGTTTGTTTGTTTATTAATTATTTATTAAGAGACGACTCATTAAAATGAAAAAATAAAACCTAGAAAAATTATAAATTATTCATATTGGTTAGTGTTGGGATCCAATTTTGACTAATTTTCCATCCATCATCTTTTTTTAGATTGTTAGGTTGTTTATCAATTTCGATTGCTTCTCTGAATTTCCCATTGTGATAGTGATCTATCTTGGCAAGAATTTTGGCGTCTTCAATACAAATGTGATGTTTAGTTTTGTCTGAATGTTCTGCGAGAGCTGAGGGACGAGTGCGATTGTGTTTGATGTCAACGGCATGTTCTTGAATCCTAATCCTAAAGGAACGACCTATTTCTCCTATGTATTGTTTACCACACAAACACGGGATCATATAGACACCTTTTTTTCTCGATGGGATCAACATAGTCTTCAACTGACCTAAGCGAATTCCTAATAGTGTTTAAGGGTTTGAAAGTTGCCCCAATGATTTTCTTCTTTAAAATCCTAGCAAGCTTGTCTGTTGTCCCTTGTATGTAGGGTAAGAAAACCTTGGACACATCATTATTTGTTTGTTCTTTATTCCTAGGTGTTTTAGTGGCATTTTGAAAATATTTTATCACCTGATGTTTTTTATAGCCATTATCTTTAAAAACATTGAGGAGGTGATTTTTCTCTTCCTCAAGGTGTTCATCATCAGAAATTCTGAAGGCTCTAGTGGCTAAGGTGTTGAGAACACCTAGTTTTTTGGAGGGGTGATGATGAGAATTGGCATGAAGGTATTGTTCAGTGTGAGTTTTCTTCCTATAAACTTGGTGGGATAAGGATCCATCAGGTCTTTTTGTGACCCTGACATCTAGAAAAGGAGGACTACCTTGAGGAAGAGAATTTATTATTTTTTCATTTTAATAAGTCGGCTCTTAATAAATAATTAATAAACAAACAAACAAATAAATAATTAATAAACAAAACAAATAAATAATTAATAAACAAACAATTAATTTTCTTAAGTTTTATAATTCCTGATTTCATAAGTCGTCTCTTCATAACAACTTTTCAAGTATTTATTTACACTTGTTATATCTTTTTTCCTTCATATATCATAATATTTTTCCTGATGATGGACCACACTGGTTTGGTCCGAAACGTCGAATATCAAAAACCTATGTGATGAATCTGAAAGAACTTTCTGATCAAAACTAGTTTTACTGTATCTCTATTATTATGTGTTAAGCATCTTTTAATAATTTGTAATCATTTCGTTCTACTCATAAAATCTGGACCACTTGAATTATTCTCCTTTCTTAATTTCTCCATTGAAGGTAGGCAGTTTATCCTTCTTGAATTATTTAGTCAGAGAACTCTAACAATGTATCTTCTTTTTCTTCTGAGGGGAACTTGACCCTATGCCACTAAGAATGTCTCTTCTTTGGCCCCATGGTTGTGACAAATTATATGAATTTGTTACTCACCTTAATAAACAATCCGATCACATCAAATTCACTATGGAGCTTGAAAATAATGGTAGTCTTCCTTTTCAAGATGTCAGGGTCACAAAAAGACCTGATGGATCCTTATCCCACCAAGTTTATAGGAAGAAAACTCACACCGAAAAATACCTTCATGCCAATTCCCATCATCAACCCTCCCAAAAACTAGGTATTCTCAACACCTTATCCACTAGAGCCTTCATAATTTCTGATGATGAACACCTTGAGGAAGAGAAAAATCCCCTCCTCAATGTTTTTAAAGATAATGGCTATAAAAAACATCAAGTGATGAAAGCTTTTCAAAATGCCACTAAAGCACCTAGGAATAAAGAACAAACAAATAATGATGTGTCCAAGGTTTTCTTACCCTACATACAAGGGACAACAAACAAGCTTGCTAGGATTTTAAAGAAGAAAAACATTGGGGCAACTTTCAAACCTTTAAACACTATTAGGAATTCCCTTAGGTCAGTCAAATACTATGTTGATCCCATTGAGAAAAAAGGTCTCTATATGATCCCGTGCTCGTGAGGTAAACAATACATAGGAGAAACAGGTCGTTCCTTTAGGATTAGGATTCAAGAACATGCCACTGACATCAAACACAATCACACTCATCCCTCAGCTCTCGCAGAACATTCAGAAAAAACTAAACATCACATTTGTATTGACGACGCCAAAATTATTGCCAAGATAGATCACTATCACAATGGGAAATTCAGAGAAGCAATCGAAATTGATAAACAACCTAACAATCTAAACAGAGATGATGGATGGAAAATTAGTCAAATTGGATCCCAACACTAACCAATATAAATAATTTATAATTTTTCTAGGTTTTATTTTTTCATTTTAATAAGTCGGCTCTTAATAAATAATTAATAAACAAACAAACAAATTAATAATTAATAAACAAAACAAATAAATAATTAATAAACAAACAAATAATTTTCTTAAGTTTTATAATTCCTGATTTCATAAGTCGGCTCTTCATAACAACTTTTCAAGTATTTATTTACACTTGTTATATCTTTTTTCCTTCATATCTGATAATATTTTTCCTGATGATGGACCAGACTGGTTTGGTCCGAAACGTCGAATATCAAAAACCTATGCGATGAATCCGAAAGAACTTTCTGATCAAAACATGTTTTACTGTATCTCTATTATTCTATGTTAAGTATATTTTAATAATCTATAATCATTTTGTTCTGCTCATAAAATCCATATCACTTGAATTATTCTCCTTTCTTAATTTCTCCATCGAAAGTAGGTGGTTTATCCTTCTTGAATTATTTAGTCAGAGAAATCTAAGAATGTCTCTTCTTTTTCTTCTTAGGGGAAATTGACCCTATGCCACTATTGTATAACTCTATCGAAGTAGTCTTACTTCTATATGACTCTGTGGAAATGATTCCACTAGATCTACCCTTCTTGGCATCTCGATGCCTCTTCTAGGAATAACTTCTTCCCACATTACTATGGCTTGGCCCATGCCTTTGCGAATCCAATGGGGTCTTCAAATTTTTTGAATATAGTAACTCGGCATTACTGGGGCCTTGCTGCAAATGTTTTTTGAATTTTTGATAAGATTTTCAGTAACACTACATTCAACTTTTCTTGTTCGGCCTAATCTCTCATGAACCTCTCATTATCTGCCTTCAGACTTCTAAAAATGGCCATCAAATATGGAGGAGTTTCTCTATCCCTCCGGCCATGAGATTCCTCATCTTTGAGATGTGAGGTGTCTTCCATGTTTCACTACACCATCATCCTCTTTTTTCCTTTCAATATATCCTATGTGTTGAAACAATAGTCATGATTAGTAATTATATCAACATTTTAAAAGATGCATACCAAGAAAAATTAAAAGCTTTCAAAAAAAAATTTAAGTAGCCTCGGTGGCCCATTCAAGCCTAGAGTTTGAACCTCACTATGATACCACTACGTAACACACCTGAGCTCCTTAAACTCGCTTAGGATGGTGAGGCATTCAATTTTCTTCCTTGTTCCACTAAATTCATACTCGGGTTTCTCTAAGAATCCCCATATCTTATTCCCAATTACAGCAAACCCCTTCTCAAATTTTGTCAAGGCCTCTAGTGTTCTATATGTCCTTAATCATATGGCTAGGAACACCCCTCAGCATCGGGTTGATAATCCAAGGCACCTCAAACTCTCTCTTATTAGAGTCAACTATGTACCAATTAAAAATCGACTCCAATAGGCCTTCTTCGACGATGCTTGTTGGTAAATCCAATGGTCCTTAGGGAAAAATATTGATGGTTGCGATTTCCTTGAGGCCTCTAATTACTCGGTGGTTATTCCCCACTTCATTTTCTATTTTTAAGTGGATAAGTGGGACCCACAATAGATCTATGGTTATCGTTTCCTATCAGCCACCTTGCCATCAATGACTCATATTTACGCTTGGATCCTTCACCATCAGAATCTCTACACTTTGACGTTCAGGACCACTCCGAAAACATTTTCTGTGACATATTTTATGGTCCTCAATCACACCATGTAGTGATCTAGGTTCACTCATATGTCACAATCACTTAGAGATAACGTTCATAGGGACAACTTTCTAGGGTCGAGCTATACTAGATCCAATGATTGAGATCTAGTAGGACACTCCCCAAGAGATTTACGGTCCTTGGACTCCTCCATCATTGGAATCCTACCCTAGCCTCTTTGCAACACCTCTGATAGACCTTACCTCGACATACTAACAACTAGATCCAATGACCCAAATTTCAACAAAATCGTGCTCTAATATATCGATAGTTCAATTTAAGTCGAATTTTACCCTTATCGAGGTCTTAATACAATCCCTCACTTGGTCTCTCTAATGGTAGTTCCATCCTACCCATGGTCTAAATCTGTTTACTTCGTTGAATCGACAGCTACAAACCATATCAACTTAAAACATTGATCTTTCTCAAGGAGACGGTTCTAAAATCTAGACTTCAACATTCAAGGTTTTTTTCTAAGTCTTTTCTAAGACTCTACCAACCCTTGAGAGTTATGAAGTTCACTCTTAACCTGGATAAGGAATTTATTTTGAATATTAGATGAGGATTTACATACACTGTAAGATTTCCAATTAAAAACAAAAGGTTCCCACAAGGTTTTGATTCCTTAACCCTTACTAGGACTTTCCAGGTATCAAGGCATTCCTCTCATCTCACAATATGATTATTTTGTCCATATCTTGCAAAATTTCCTCTCAAGTTTTATATATTATCATGGACATACATTATACATACACTACTTACTCATGTTCAAAAGTTATTAGATAAATGGTAAATAAAACAAGAATATTATGCTTTACTCTAGAGTTCAATATTTCCATACATATCTTCACATTCACGAGTCAATCATATCATTATATTTACAACACTAAACATATATTAAACAAGTCAAATAAATACTTATCTCATCAGAACTTGTAACAACTAGCCAACCAACTAAGAGAGAACACATTTCCTCCCAACCTTAGGCCATACTGCAGAGTGCCTTCCTATAGTATGCCACCCTGTGCCAAGCCATGATACCATAAGGGGAATGATTCAGTGGGTTTTTCAATATCAAAATTATTTGGGAAGGTTACTCTCCTTCCCCCACTGACAACAACATAATTTTCCCCCTTCCCACTGAGCTCAAGGTCTCTACAGGTTTATCAAGTAGTTTATTAACTTGATTTCCTCTACACAAGGGAGTCCCTTCTCTGTTAAATAGTCCCTCTATGACCTCCCCTTACCAACGTTGGTTTCTATCCAGTAAGTACCAAGTTTTATCCCTCTATTTCTCCAGTCTGGATCTAAGTCTTCTCTATTTCAGGGTCATCATCAATAACTTGGATGAGCTTCCTATTTTATTCAAGGAAATCTCTCTAGTTTCTTCTCTTCTTCACTTCCAAGATGGAGAATGCTCTGAACACCATTCTTGATGATCATGTTTATATCTCCTCCTTTCTCTATCCTCTGCTTCTTTTCTATGTGAGCATGCACACTCTCCCTTACCTGTCTCTTTGTCTTCTCCCTCTATTGGTCATCCCGTGGTGTTTTTCCACTTTTGTCCTTTTATTCTTCCACCCCTCAGGATTCTAATGGATTTTTTGTAGATGTAACATGTAGTCTACTATGAATTAATGAGAGGGAAAGTTCATTCATTTCCTCTTCATTAGGTCACTTTGTTGACCCTTTTCCTTCTTCAAGAGTTCATAACTGTCAACAATTATTAACTGTTTCAACCACCAGTATGACTTCAATTATTGGTC
Source organism: Picea engelmannii (assembly GCA_009831015.1). NCBI lineage: Eukaryota > Viridiplantae > Streptophyta > Pinopsida > Pinales > Pinaceae > Picea > Picea engelmannii. The sequence continues at coordinate 618,852 of ML780168.1, read as the reverse complement.
ATGTGGATCCCTACAGACCTAGTGCATTTTTAGGTGTGTTTTTATTTCTTGTAATCATAATATGGATTGCTAAGAAATCTTTCTATTTTATTCACAAAAACATCTCAGATCCACTTTTTCAACTTACTTCATTAATTTCAACTTCATCAATTCCCACTTGTGTATCATGGCTAGTACTTTCAAGGATTTTCCCTATCAGTTAGTTTTCTGGTGTCTTTCATTAATAAAAACATGTTTTCAAGCTTCATAAACACAATCGTATGAATTCTTAAGCATCATTATAGTTATGGGGGAAAATAGGGCGTTAAAATTCATTTGTAGTGTCTGGTTTGTTATAACTTACTCTTGCCCTATAAATACTGGAGTAACTAGTGATCTTTGTGGATGAAATGTCTCCTTAGCCATTATATAGTGCTTCCACTTTTTGACATATTATACCAAGGCATATATCTCCTTGTCATAGGTAGGGTATTTGAGAACTACCCTATGAAATACTTCAGAATGATAGCAGATGTGCCTTCCTCCCTACATTAGGACAACTCCTATGGCATACCCACTTGCACATGTCTCCACTTTGAAGGTATTTTGCAAGTTTGGTAGTGCAAGAACTGGTTCTTGACTGATCTTTATTTTCAAATCATTGAAATCCTTCTACTAATTCTCCCCCCATTGAAAACTCTTACCACTCATTGTTATGGCATGGAGTGGTGCAACTACTACTAAAAATGAAGCTATGAACTTCTGTAAGTACCATGCTTCCCCAAAAAATATCCTAAAGTTTTTGCAATTTTTAGGAAATTGCCATTTCATGATGGCCTCCAACTTTACGGGATCTACCTTGAGCTCACCTCCACCAATCACATACCCGAGATACACCAAATATTGCTGACCAAACTCACATTTCTTGAGATTGTCCAACAACTGATGCTTCTTCAAGGTCTCTAACACTTGTGTAATATGTGAGATTTACTCCTCCCAAGTAGCACTATAAACCAATATATCATCCATATAAAAAATAACAAATGAATCTATATAAGGGCATTAAACACCCTTCATTAGTCTCATAAATTTATTTGGTGTGTTGCATAAAATGAATGGAATAACCAACCACTCATACAAACCTTGCCTTATCTTGAAGGAAATCTTCCAGCTATCTTCTTCTTAGAATCTTACCTAGTGATATCATGATTTAAAATCCATATTAGTGAAGTACTTGGCTCGCTACAATTGGTCCAAGAGATCATCGATCCTAGGAAAAGGGTACCGATTCTTTAGTGTAATCTTGTTCAATTCCCTGCAATTGATACACATTCTGCAATTCCCATCCTTCTTGGGAACAATTATGATAGGTGACCCAAAAGGTGAGGTAATTGGTCAAATCACCCCTTGCTCCAACAACTAATACAATTATTTCTTCACTTTCTCTTCTTCCAGAATAGATTATCTATGCAACCCAATATTCAACAAGGGGGAGTTTGGAAATAATTGTATTTCATGCTCCACTTCCCTCTTAGGTGGTAACCCTTCAGGCTCATGGAGCACTCCTCTGTATTCTTGCAACAACTCCTCTAACTGAAGTTTCTTATCTTTAGTACACCCTTCCATGGATGTATTTACTTTTAACAACTCTTCACAAGACTAATTTTCTCTTAATTTATTGCTAGAACTAATCAATTTCTTAACTTGATTCACACTTACCAGTGAAAGTTTTGATTTGGGTTTCTCATCCTTGATTATGTTGTATTGATTTGATCTTTGTATGAATATAGCATCCCTCATATACATGTATGGGATTCCAAACACTACTGCACATACATCCAGTGGTGCTACATCCAATTCTACTTCATCTATAAAATCAACACTTACAACAAATGAAATCTTGCACTTCTTTGTTACCATGATCTATGCATCCTTATTTACCCAACCCAATGAATAGGGACTAGGATTATCATGAACCTCCTATCCAATCTTGTTGAATAGATCCTCTATTAATATATTATCATGTGAACTAGAGTCGAACATAGCATCTATCTTGGTCTTATTGAACTAAATGTTGATGTGGAAGAGCTTGGTCATATCTTTCTCTTCTTTGTGATGAAGGATACTCAGATTAACCTCCTTATGCATAGATGTGTAGAAAATATTTTCATCCACATCAGAGCTAATTTCAATGTGATTTCTCATATCTATGGCTAAAATGTTCTTTTTCTTTTCATCCTTCTTTCGGTTCCTTGGGTTTAGCTCTTGATGCAGTTTTTGACATTTTTCCTCAGTGTGGCCATCAATGTTGCAATGATTGCAATGTTTGTTGGGATATTTTCACTAATGTGTAGTGGTTTTTGTCTTCTTATATTTACCCCATTTCCACTTCTTCTTCCCCTCCTTCGAATATTTTTGGGGATCTTTCTTCTTGGAACCACTTGTATGGTCTTTCGTTTGGCCTATGTTTTCCAACTAATTTACTTGTACACATGTCTCATCCATTGTCCTTGGCTTGAAGAGCATCACTTGATTTCATAGATGACTATGTAAACCCCCAATACACTTGAGAATTATATCTAGTTTCTTGGGAGATATGCCCAACATGATGGCCATCTTTCTAAACTCAGTGATGTACTGTTGTGCACTTTGTACCTGCCTCTATTTGAAGTAATGCCAAGGGATCCATTGGTCCTTTACATACCCAATAGGATAGAATTGAGACTTAGGGTTTTGAAATCTCCCCACTTACTTATTAGTGGATCACCCTCCAGCCTAAGGGTCTATGAGTGAATTTCCCACCAGGGTAAGGCATGGCCTTCTAAATTCAATCTAGAAAATGAAATCTTTTTCTCTTCATCTATGTGGTGAACTCTAAAATAAAATTCTAGTTGTTGCAACCAATGATTCACTTTTAATGTATTGATCTCACATTGGTATGGATTTATGTCCACTTTTTATTCCATATTGAATAGGGACTATGAAGGGTTAAGGATACTCAAACTCGACTGCTCTTTATCGAGTTCTTTTAATGACTCCTTTCCTAGGTCTTCTTGATATTCTGATTTCCCCACCAATATGATCTATGAGTTAGAGCCTCCATCATCTCCAAATGGTTGAATCTTTCTTTATAGGACCACCATGAAGAGGTTCATATTGAGACCGATGCCGGTGACTTGTTCTTCCAACCTCTCAAATATCTCTTTTGTTGGATCTCAAGGGTTCTTATGAATACAATTTTCTGTAATGGCTAGAGTTTCTACAACTTTTCTTTAAGTCAATTCCTAGATCCTACAACTTTCCACAAATACCCCAATAAAATCATCTCTGATACCAATATTATATGTAAAATATCATGGATATTCCACTAGAATAGTTTGTCACAATGGATTTGATAATCAAAACTGAAATCTATACCATGAATTTTAAATTCCTTTAGATTGTAGAATATTTAGTTATTGATTTTATGCTTATGCGTGAAATAGATAAAATGTGGAAAATAGAGAAAAATAAAATACAATAACATGCCATTCACAAAATAACACAAAGAGTTTCTCTAGGAAACTCTTACAGGAGAAAGCCTAGCTAGAAGGTGAGGATGCTCTTCTCTCTTTTCTCTGGTATGGAAATAATGAAAGTACAAAGGATAAGGCACTCTCTATGGAGTTACCTGATACCAATGGCATGCTAGACTACTACAGAACATCAAATCCCTCTATTATTCTATCTAATTTCCCACTCTCAGTTGTTATGCTCTGCAATGGAACAAAATACAATAACATAGAATGTAACCCCTTCCCCTCCTAGTGGCTTGGTATTTAACATCAACTAATAGCCATCTAGGAATAGGTTTTTGACTTACTCAACCCTTAATTGTGATAGGGTTTTTAACCTTCTAGAATATTCTTGAAATTACATATGTGACTAGCCCCATATGCATGAGTAATGGAGGATGATGTGACAACCTCTCATACCATGGTGGTTGTTGGCACACAATTGTAAGACCCTAGGTTCAAGTGACTTAGATAACCAAACCCTACAGACACTGGCCCTTTTAGCATCACCCACAAGTAGGTGAAGTCTCACCCGAGGTATCTTTATGGGTATTATAGGAACCGAGATTCTGTAGCTACGAGGGAATGGGAGGACATCAATCTATTCATGACTACGAGATGATCGTATGCACTAGATGCATTACCTACTTTAATATTATTACTCCAGCTATGAAATTATATCAAGATTCATATTATAGAATGGTTATTCTTCCATTCATGGTTAATGAACAATATTATAATATCAATACAAGTAAAGTTAATCATGCACACACACAACATATCTGATTTAACATCCACATACACAACTAAAACAAACTTAACACACATATTTAACGTGGTTCACCCAATTCTAAGCCATGTACACAAAAGGTTTAATTCTTTATTAGATTATCTTCTATCTTGCGCTATGTTCTACAATACATGCTTTATTATCATGTCCCATCCCATCTACCATTCTTTTACAATCACCGGTTCTCTATTTTTCCCGACCCCTTATATATTTATACATGAAGGCTCGGGTTACATCCTTACGACAACGAATTGTGAGTTGGTTACAAGTCATCATGGGTTGATGAAAACTCATCATGAGTTGGTTACAACTCATTCTCCATTGGTGAAAACTCATCATGAGTTTGTTACCACTCTCTTATTGGTTTGTTCTTTCCTTCTTTTTTTCTTTCTTGTCCCCTGCTTCCTTTTCTTTCTTGATCTTCTTGATCTTCTTGATATTATTTCCAATTTTGTTTCATCTGCGCGCCTTGTCACATGCATTCCTTTGTCGGGTACTCTTCTCCTATATACGCTTATTCTCCATAATTAGTGTTTTTCTTAAAATTATATCCCAAAACTGCCTTTTGAACAGGCCCCCAACACTCACCTATGGCTCGTCCCAAGCCATTTAGGTTTGTTGTGTTGCATTCCTCCATGCCTCTATCAATATATGGAGGGTTTCATGTGTTGTATGTACCTTTGTTGTGACTGAGACTTCTTTTCTTAATATTTCCTCCATTGCTTGTGCGATGACAGATGTGAGCTTTGTGATGTAGGAGCATCGTATAAATCCAAAGGCATGTACCTAGCCAAAGGAGATAGATGGAAAAGCACCAACACACATTTTGAATTGTTTTGAAGATTAATGAATGAACATTAATGTAATATGTAGGGAAGCCTACTTACCTTTCTGTTTTGAAGATTGTAAACAGATCTTGAGCATTTCTCTCATCTGTCGAATGTGGAGGCATTTATGTGTAACGAATGTAAAGTAGGTAGATTTAAATAATATATTAGATAGTTTTAGGATAGGAGTGAAAATGGATGATAGACACCCTCAATCCTTATATCATTGTAACATTATGATTCAAAATTCATAGGCTGTAGAGATGTAGAGGAGAACAAATAATTTCATGCATTCTAGCTGTTGTTGTTTACCATTTATGAGAGCACTAGAATTAATGAAAGAAAATATTTGATTCCAATCTATGTGTTTGTTATGGTTGTTGGAACCGCCTGTTGAATGGTATGTTGTGGCTTGTTTGCATTCTCTGTGTGCATTTTATTTCAATGAGGTCTGTGTGTGTATGTTCTAGAATTTAGGTTGAGTGTATGAATTTTGGATAAGGGGGAGAATGAGTTTCACTTGTTTATCTTTCTGAGAACTCCTACAAAGAGTGCAGTGGATGGCCCACAAGGAGTGTGTCGACCAGGCTGTGAGTTTCATCTCAAAACTTTCAGAGGATATTCAAATTTGGTTTTCACATGCCGAAGTGCAAGGTTAGCTTAGAGCCATGCAAGGTGTGCACAGGCTGGGTGAAGTCTTGGATTTTACCAATCCAAGAGAAAAATTGAGAGACTGTTGTTGCAAGGAGTGCACAGAGTCGAAGACCCAAAATAACCAGAGGTTATTTGAAAGTTTCTACAAGGAGTGCATGCAGGGACCCTTTTGGAGGCCTTGAGTTTGCAAGTGAAAGCTCAGGAGGGTTAGAACTTTTGAAGTGGTCAAAGGGAGATAGAGGCTAAAATCGTCTCGTAGAAACCAAGTTCAGGAGGGATGACACCAATTCATTTGGATAGAAGTCTTGAGAAGTTGAATTGGATAGTGGAATCACTTCAAGAAGAAGTGTCGAAGTCCCATGAGCAGTTGGATCTTGTGGAACAACAAAGGGATTAAGACCGAGTGTCTTTCAACACCCTTAAGCTCAGGAGGGATAGTGATCGCCAGATCCAAATCAACGAGAGCCATTGATCTCATATGTGAATTTGCAATTTGGGGATCAAGAAATGGAGTGACCAGTGGTTTGAGCCTAGCATTTTGGATACCCAGTCAGTGAAATCTCGATATAGCATGAGCCATTAGATTGAGGGAGGCTCATAGCCATTGATCCCATTAAAGGTGTGATTTTGGAGTTCGGGGTTGTGTGGAGGAAGAGGAACGAACATCCACTGTTCTTACAAGTCGCGAAAGCCAAAAACCCAATGGACAGGTGGCAGGGACCCTACCCCATATGCAGAATAAACAAGGGGTGACAAGTGGCATATGTACGTCGCTTGGGTGGAGTCAACACCCGTCGAAATTTTTCATTTCGGGGATTTGCAAGGAAAGAGCACAAGGGCTTGGTGCTCCAACTCTTGAAGTCAGGAGTTGCGAAAGGTACTTGTTTTGAGGTCTGGTTGTGGTCCTATCAGAGAAGGGACAGAAGAGGGGGCTTACACCTTAATCCCATTCGCCATTTCTTGTTTCAGCTATTGCTAAGAGTTGTGGCATCGCACTCAAAGTTCCCAACTCGCAAGACCGAAAATCCTTTGCAGGCTTAAACAAGGGGTTTAGTTAACCGTTGTCGTGGTTTAGAGAAGATCCTGCATGGATCTCATCCTTAGGGAAGGAGGTCTACACCAATTGTGGTATCAGAGCATAGAGAAAATCATTTTCTTTCTATAGTAGAGAGAAAAGAGGAATTTTACAACCATGTCATCGAGAAGAAGAGACAGGCCCATTCCTGATCTAGTAGTGGAAAGAAAAATGTGTGAATTACGTGCCAGGCTTGATGCTATGGAGACAACACAGAGGCACACAGTTGATGTTGGGGATATCAGCGAAGTTGAAATTGAAAATGAAGCTGAAAACGAAGGAGAAGAAGTGGCAGTCGAAGATGCTACAGAAGAACACTTATTCAGAGTTGTTGCAAGGATAGGTGCTAGGGAAAAAATGGACATTCCAATGTACAAAGGAAACTTGGATGTTGAAGAGATTTTAGACTAGATTAGAGCTCAGGACAAATACTTCAACTATGAGGATGTTGAAGAAGATAAAAAATTCAAACATGTCGTTACTAGAGTTAAAGGGCATGCAACACTGTGGTGGGATGAACTGCAAGCCGACAGAGGCTGCAAGGGTAAGCAGAAAATCAAAAGCTGGGATAGAATGGTTGCAAAAATGAAATCCAAGTTTATACCCATGGATTATCAAATAAATCTTTTCCAGAGGATGCAGAATTTGAGACAAAAGTTGATGTCATTGAAAGAATACACTGAAGAGTTCTACAGGATAAACATCAGAGAAGGTCATCGGGAAAGCGATGATGAGAAAGTTTCCACGTACATGAATGGTTTGTGATATGACATTCAAGATGAGATGAGCATGATGACCATCCTAAATGTGGAAGATTATTATTAGATGGATCTAAAATCTAAAGAGAAGATGAGCCGAAAGCAAGGTCAAAGAGGCCGAGGTAGAAGTCAAAGCAGAGGCAAGACAATTGCCCAGGACAGAACTAAGAATCCTAAATAAGAGGGGAAGAAACCTCAAACTCAATCTGAGAAAGGAGGAAGCTCACAGGGAAGGAAATATGCTGATAGAAATACTTTTCCTCGAACTAGAGGAAGAGGAAAAGGTAGAGGAGGTGAAGTGAAATGCTTTGTCTATGGAAAAATCGGACATAAATCCTATGAGTGTCCAGATAGGAAGAAAGAGGGTGGTGAAACTCACATTGCCGAAGCTCAAGAATGGAATGTTGAGGGTGGAAGATCCTTAATGATGAGGAAATTTCTCTTGAAACCAGAGAAGGAGCCAGAGACCCCAGCCCAACGAAATAGTCTGTTTCAAACTGCTTGCAAAACCAAAGATAGGGTATGCAAGGTCATAGTGGACAGTGGTAGCACATATAATATTGTATCTATGGAAATGGTAGAAAAGATGGAGGTGGAGATTGTTATGAAAACAAGCCCATACAAAGTTATGTGGCTACAAAAATGATGCAGGAGCATCTCTCCACGTCATCCAGCCAACCACGTCAGCAGTTTCAAATCACGTGTTCAAGAGAGGCGCAACCCTCATTTTCAATTTTGAAATTGAATGTAATTAAATGATGTAGGATGTTGAGCCATGAGGCCATGCTTTGCATAAGTGTAGACTAGATAGGCATTTAATGCTTTGAAGGCTGAGATCTAGATCTGATTTGTGGACTAGACAACCCATTCAATGCTATTGAATAGGGTAGGTGAGGTTGGAGGGAAGAGCTCTAAGAGCCCCCTCATGTAAAATATCTTTCAATTGTATCTCATTTGGTAAGAAGAGAAGAGAGTAAGAAGAGAGTCTGCGAGTAGAGAGTAGAAGAGAAGGAGTCGAAATTCTGTTGAAGTTCATGCTCAGGAACACCCTTGTAAACAGGCATTTTCCATTTAATACAAAGACAACAGTTTTTCTTGCATATTTCCTGTGTTGAATGAATTTCTGAGAGTGTTCTTTATATGCTGTGATTGTGCATTTGCAGGAGTTGTTTTATTTCAAGCTTGAGAGGTCTTTGAGGCTTCACACCAGGAGGGTGTGATAGAGCGTTGTGGGTTCTGATAGTTGGTGCATTGATGCACTTCTGAACTCTATGGATTCAGACAAAGGCATGCCAGGTGGGCACAATAGCTAAAATCAACAATTCAGAGGAAGACCTGTGAGGTTGTTGGACACCTTAGGAGGAAAGGATGTGTAGGAGAGACACAGTTGTAGACAGAAGCTCTGAGGAGTTCTGTGAAGCTCTTCCAGGTGGGCATTGAGCCAGTGCAAGGAGTGCATAGAGGAAGAACTCTACTATGAGTTCATAAGAAGCAAGAATCACTGAGGATTCTTGACACTCTTCCAGGAGGGCATTGAGTAAGTGCCAGAGCACACAGGAAGAACTCTTTGAGTTCAGAGATTGAAGGAGAATCCAGGGAAGGATCTTCGCAGGGTTGTTGAACACCCTGAAAGACTCAGCAAGAGGTTGCTTGAGTAAAGGATAAGCTCAGGAGGAGTAGCATCTTTGAGAACGCAGGCGGGACTCAAGTCATGGAGCTCGCAGGGAAAAGAACTCAAGGTTGAGGCCTTTGAGAATTTGGAAATTCTTCCAAGTCTAGGAAGAATGCGCATAAGCTCAGGAGGATAACAGTTGCCATCAAATCAGCCAAGAAGATATGGACCATTGAATATTTCATGTCTAAGGAGCAGTAGGAGGAGCGCAAGAGCTGAAGAGATTCTGAGCCATTGGATCTCACTCAGAATAGCTGAAATCCGTCAAATCTGTCGAGAGGAGCTTGAGGTTTAAACCCTCGTAAGAAGAGCGAAAGTCCCGAAGGAGTATCGTATTGGGATATCGACGTTTAGGAGTTCGGGGGTCCGGAGGATGAAATTCTGGGCACTCGACATCAAAAGTCCTGAAATCGTGAAAGAATTGCAGCCATCCATATGTGGGAGGACATGTGTCGTGGTCCATGGAATCATCCGTTTTGGAGATCACAGAGGTGAGCACCTAGACTTTGTGATTGGTGAAGTTGCGAAGAGATCAAGACTGTCCATCTGAGGAGGACAGGTAGCAGAGATAGAGGGATCTCATGAACTTAGAAGTTCACAAGGTGAGAGTCCAGGAGTTGGGTGCTCCAAGTTGCGAAGTGGCGAAGTCGCGAGAAGCAGAGATAGCCATTAGATCCAGGTCATGGGAGGACCATTGGATCAGAGCCTCATTGCACGTATCGCACATTCAGGGGTTCAGAGGTTGAGAGAAGTCACTTTCGATCGCAAGAGTCATGAACTACCAAGAGCCGAGGCACGAGTGTGGACATGTGGCAGAACCACAAGGTGGGGCCCGCATGGTTGGCAGGCGAACACACATCACTTGGAGAAAGGAGTCAACACTCCGTTGACTTCTCGCATCTCGGGGATTTGCGGATCAAGGGCATGAGAGCTCAACCCTTCGACTCATGAAGTGGCGAGTAGCGAGAACACGAGAGGGAAAGCTAATGTCACCTCTCAGGGGTTTGTGAAGGGAAGGTGCCAAGGTTGGACACTCCAACTCGTGAAGGTGTAAGTAGCGAGAGGTGCTAGCATTAAGCCTAGCCTATGATCATGCGCAGAGGGCGCTGACAGAAAGGAGCTATACCCATTTCGTGATCTCGGGTATCGCAGGATTGGAAAAGAGGAGTCGAGAGCTTCGACTCACAAACTCGTGAGATTGATATTTGTGACAAGTGCCTTTGGAATTGGGCCTTGGTCATAGCGTTGTGGTCGCTTGGGAAAGGTGGAGCTCGTGCCTAGTGCTGTTTGCACAGGGGAGCTTCCGAAAGGACCTGTGGATCGATTAAATTGAGATTCCAGCAAGGAATCCAAAGAGTCGCTTCGGCTCATGAAGTGAATGAATGATCCTTCAGACCGGGAGGTCGCATATAGACTCTGTCAAGGCAGAGGTGGCGTCTGCGCCATAAAAAAAGGACATCAGGTAAATGTAACTAAACAATGTTTAGTTGAATTTAAAATAGGAGGATATAAAGATGAGATATTATGTGATGTCATTCCCATGGATGTTTGTCATCTATTGTTGGGTAGACCATGGCAATATGACATAAATGTGGTGAATTATGGGATAAAGAACACGTACACTTTGTAAAAAAATGGTAGGATGCACATGTTGTTGTTGATTAAGGATAAAGAGGTGAAAACAAAGATGAGCAACACTATACTTCTCATGAGTGGGAAGGAACTTCTTAAGGAAGTCAAGAATAAGGAAGACATGCAATTCATTGTGGTTAGGAAGCCCATAATTGTTTTGAACAACACTAGGATAGATGATTTACTGGAAGAAATCCAGGAGTTGCTGGAAGAATTTGCTGATATAGTAGTGGACGAACTACCTTGTTCATTGCCCCCTATCAGGAGCATAAGCCATCATATCGATCTTATACCTGGAGCGAGTTTGCTGAACAAATCAGTGTACAGGTTGATGCCACAAGAGAATGAATAAGTTAAGAGACAGGTCCAGGACTTAATGGACAAAGGATTGATTCGAGAGATCTTGAGTCCATGCATTGTTCCTACAGTGCTCAACCTAAGAAAGGACGGTGGCTAGAGAATGTGTACAAACTCAAGGGAAATCAAAAAAATTACCATCGGGTACAGATTTCCATTGCCAAGGATGGATGACTTGATGGATTTCTTGAGTTTGGCAAAGTTTTTTTCAAAGATTGATTTGAAAAGCGGATATCATCATATCAGAATGAGAGAAGGTGATGAATGGAAGACAACATTCAAGATGAATGAAGGGCTGTATGAATGGATTTTCATGCCATTTGTCTTGACAAATGTGCCCAGTACTTTCATGAGGTTGATGAATGAAGTACTGAAGGATTTCATTGGGAAATTCATCATTGTATATCTTGATGATATATTAATTTTCAGCAAAACTGAAGAAAAACACTTAAAGCATTTAGCTGCAATGATGAGAAGGTTATAGCAAGAAAAGTTGCTGGTCAATATGAAGAAATCATCATTTATGAGGACATAACTCATTTATTTGGGTTTTGTTATCTCTGCAAATGAATTGAAAATGGATCTAGAAAAGATAAAGGTGATTAAAGATTGGCCATCACCGAAGAGCGTGTTTGAAGTTCGAAGCTTCCATGGTTTGTCTAGCTTCTACAGGAATTTCATCCAAAAATTCAGTGGAATTAGCGCACTGATGATGGACATGGTGAAGAAAAGACATAAATATTTTCACTAGATGGAGGAAGCAGAGATTCAGAGCTTCAACCTGCTGAAGAAGAAGATCACTGAGCAACCAATTATGGTTTTTCCAGATTTCAACAAGACATTCCAGGTCAGGTGTGATGCGAGTGGATTTTCCATTGGAGCGGTCTTAAGCCAAGACAAAAGATCGGTCGCAATTTCAGTGAAAAACTGAATGAAGCAAAGATTAAGTACTCCACGCATGACAAAGAATTCTACGCAGTCATACAAGCGCTGAAGAAATGGAGGCACTATCTGGTTCCAAAAGAGTTTGTTTTGTACAACAATAATCATGCTTTGCAATTCGTGACTCAACAGGAGAAGTTGAACCAAAAACATGCTAAATGGATCGAATACATGTAGAATTTTACTTTTGTGACTAAGCATATTTCTAGAACTGCTAACAAAGTTGTTGATGCTTTGAGCAGGAAATGTTTGCTTATGCAGGAATTCAGAGTCAAGACTTTGGGTTTTGATAACCTCAAAGAAATGTACAGGGATGATCCAGATTTCAAAGAGGCATATGAAGCGTCTGAGAATCCAATTCTTAGGGACAAAAGCGAATGGGCCAAGTTCATGATCCAGGATGGATTATTGTTCAGGGGAAATTAGTTATGTATTCTGAAATGCTCCATGAGGGAGAATCTGTTGAAGGAAAAGAACAATGGAGGATTGGTCGGACACTTCAGTCACGGAAAAACATTCTCAAAGTTGAATGGCTCATATTAGTGGCTAGGGATGAGGATAGATGTTAAGAAATTTGTGGACAAGTGCAGAATTTTCCAGCACACGAAGGGAAAAAGGCAGAATGCAGGGTTATATCAACCATTACCCATACCCAAAAGGCCGTGGGATGTAGTGAGCATGGATTTCATATTAGGACTTCCAAGGACACAAAGGGGATGTGATTTGATCTTTGTGGTAGTAGATAGATTTTCAAAGATGGCACATTTCATACCATGCTAGAAAACCAGTGACACAACTCATATTGCGAACCTGTTTTTCAAGGAAGTCGTCAGACTTCACAGCTTGCCAAGGAGTATCGTTTTTGATCAAGATACCAAGTTCATGGGACATTTCTGGAGGACCTTATGGAAGAAGCTGGGGACAAATTTGTCTTTTAGCTCAACATATCATCCTCAGATAGATGGACAGACAGATTTCATGAATAAGAGCTTGGGAGATTTGTTGAGGAGTTTAATGACTGAACACCACAGTCAATGGGATCACATTTTTCCACAGGCGGAATTCGCTTACAATGATTCACTCAATAGAAGCACATAGCAAAGTCCATTCCAAATTGTATATGGAATGCAGCCAAGGGGAGTTTTTGAGTTGAAAGATTCATAACAAGTTGAGTTCAGGAGTGCTAGTGCAGAGGACTTTGCAGAAGGAATGGAGGAACTTCATAGCAGAATCAAGGAGCAATTGTAGAGTTCAAGTCAAGAATACAAGCATAGAGCAGATCAACACAGGCGAGAACTTCAATTTGAATTTGGTGATTTGATTCTTGTGCATTTGAGGAAGGAAAGGTTCCCAAGGGGAACATACAACAAGATGAAGATGAAGAAGATTGGATCGTGCAAGGTCATAAGAAAATTTGTGGCAAACGCATATGAGATAGAATTACCTGATGGGGTCAGAATCTCACTGATATTCAATGTCACGGATTTGTACCCTTACAGAGTTGAAGAAGCAGGAGAAGAGGATGAACATAAATAAATTCAATGGACAAAACAAATTCCTGTAGATGAAAAGCCACATATGGAAAGCATAATTGACAAGAGGATTAGTAGAACAACCAGGAGAAAAGAGTATTTTGAATACTTGGTCAAATGCAAAGGACATCCAGTTGAAGATGTCAGTTCGGAGGATGAAACAACAATTCAAAAGCATGGATGAACAGTGAAGGAACTCATGAACAGGAGTTCATGAAAATTTTCAAGCGAGGGAGTATGATGCAGGAGCATCGTATAAAGCCAAAGGCACATGCCTAGCCAAAGGAGATAGCTGGAAAAGTATCAGCGCACATTTTGAAATGTTTTGAAGATTAATGAATGGACATTAATGTAATATCTAGGGAAGCGTAATTACCTTTATGTTTTGGAGATTGTAAATAGATCTTGAGCGTTACTCTCATCTGTTGAATGTGGAGGCATTTATGTGTAATGAATGTAAAGTAGGTATATTTAAATAATATATTAGACAGTTTTAGGAGCATAGGAGGGAAAACGGATGATGGACACCCTCAACCCTTGTATCATTGTAACATTATGATTCAGAATTCATAGGCTGTAGAGCTGCAGAGGAGAATAGAGAATTTCATGCATTCTAGCTATTATTGTTTACCATGTATGAGAGAACTGGAATTAATGAAAGAAAATCTTTGATTCCAATCTATGTGTTTGTTATGGTTGTTGGAACCACCTTTTGAATGGTATGTTGCAGCTTGTTTGCATTCTCTGTGTGCATTTTATTTCAATGCGATTTGTGTGTGTATGTTCTAGAATTTAGGTTGAATGTATGAATTTTGGATAAGGGGGAGAATGAGTTTCACTTGTTTCTTTTTCTGAGAACTCTTGCAGAGAGTGTAGTGGGGGGCTCGCAAAGAATGCGTCGACCAGGCTCTAAGTTTCATCTCAGAACTTTTAGAGGAGATTCAAATTGGGTTTTCACAGGCTAAAGTGTAAGGTTGGCTTAGAGCCATGCAAGGTGTGCGCAGGCTGGGTGAAGTCTTTGATTTTACCAATCCAAGAGAGAAATTGAGAGACTTTTGTTGCAAGGAGTGCACAGAGTCGAAGACCCAAAGTAACCAGAGGTTATTTGAAAGTTGCCGCAAGGAGTGCGTGTAGGGACCCTTTTGGAGGCCTTGATTTTGCAAGTGAAATCTCAGGAGGGTTAGAACTTTTGAAGTGGTCAAAGGGAGACAGAGTTCAAAATCGTCTTGCAAAAACCAAGTTCAACAGGGAAGATGCCAAGTCGTTTGGCTAGAAGTCTTGAGAAGTTGAATCGGACGATGGAATCACTTCAAGAAGAAGTGTCAAAGTCCTATGAGCTGTTGGATCTCGTGGAACAACGAAGGGATTACAACTGAGTGTCTTTCAACACCCTTAAGCTATGGAGGGATAATGATCATCAGATCCAGATCAATGAGAGCCATTGATCTCATATGTGAATTCGCATATCGGGGATCGAGAAATGGAGAGACCAATGGTTTTAGCCTAGAATTTTGGATACCTAGTCAATGAAATCCAGATACATCATGAGACATCATATCGAGGGAGGCTCATAGTCATTGATCCCATTGAAGGCGCTATTTCAGAGTTCGAGGTTGTGTGGAGGAAGAGGAATGACCATCCACTGTTCTTACAAGTTTCGAAAGATGAAAACCCAATGGACAGGTGACAGGGACCCCACCTCGTATGCAAAGTAACCAAGGGGTGACAAGTGGCATATGTTTTTTGCTTGGGTGGAGTCAACACCCATCGAAATTTTGCATTTCGGGGATTTGCAAGGTAAGAGCACAAGGGCTTGGTGCTCCAATTCCCGAAGTCAAGAGTTGCAAAAGGCGCTTGCGTTGAGGTCTGGTTGTGGTCCTATCAGAGAAGGGATAGAAGAGGGGGCTTACACCTTAATCCCATTTTCCATTTCACATTTCAGCTATTGCTAGGAGCTGTGGCATCGCACTCGAAGTGCCCAACTTGCGAGACTTGAAATCCTTTGCGGGCTTAAACAAGGAGTTCAGTTAACCCTTGTCGTGGTTTAGAGAAGATCCTGTGCGGATCTCGGCCTGAGGGAAGGAGGTCTGCACCACTTTAGCTCAGTGTCCTGTGCTACTAGAATCATGTTGTTCTACGCAGTGTCTAATTCTCCAAGTACCCTAAAGTATTCATCTTATAGGGGCTCTGTTTTCTACACGATCTTCCTCTGCTCATATTTCATCTGTTCCAAATCATTGTACAACTGTTTGTTTGTGAGGATTGTTGTCATGCTTTCCACAGGTCAAAAGGTATTAATGTGTTCATTTTCCTAGTGTTCTTTCTCCTGCGTGCTCTTGATTTTATCTTCCAATTCTTTTATCTTTGGGTTCATTGTAAGCTCGGTCCAAATATGCGTTCCCTTGTCGCACATCCTTATTCATTCATGTTGTAATATTTTAATTTTTTCCACAGATGTATGCGTTTTCATTTCCCTTTGTTCCCTTTCTTCAAGTGGTGTCCCTGGTACTATGGGCATTTCCAACTCTATGATCCTCGTGCAGAGTGATGTGATGACTTCTATGATCTTTGACACATGTTCGACTATCGTGGACTCGAATACCATTTGTACCTCTGGGACTTCTTTCTATAAGTATTGGACTATCGATTAGATATTCTACACCATTTGTTCGACTTCATCCTACTCTTTCAAGGATTTCTCTTCCTTTTATTCATCCTCACTCTTCTCCTTGCATGGGAGTTCCACTTATTGTTCTATTGTGAACTTTTCTTGTAATGCGATGGTGTATTCCTTTTGCACTTTTGTATTCTCTACCTCTACTTTGACCAATTCACTAGATCCAGTGTTGGTGCGGATTAATAATTCCTATGTGATACCTTTGTGCAATCCCTGTAGTGATTATGTGGGAATCCGCAAGATGTTTAGGTCCATATAACTTATCCCTTTTACTTTATTTTTCATTTTGAGTGTGGAGAAATCAATTACCTATACTGACATCTTGATCAATTTGAGCTATGTTGTCAGTTGTGATGATGTTGAAGTTCATGCTTCTTGAGTTGGACCTGTTGAGTGCCATGAATTTGAGCCTTGCTCTAGTGCTCGTCAAACTGTCTCTAGGAGCTGCTATATCGTCAATAATTTCTCCTGCACCTTCTGGTGTAGTTCTTCATGTTTCTTTGTGGCTTATTCAATTATCTATTATGTGACATCCCTTACTTGGTAGCCAATTCTCTCCATATCATCATTAGTAAGGTTATATACAGGCTGTTCTTTGTGTTCCTTTTCCTTCTTGCATGCACTTGGGCCCATACCTATGTTTTTTCTTTTCTCTCCTTCCTTAGGTGTTGGTTGTTGGGTTTGTTCTGTTGATGGTCTAGTGTCATGTGTATCTCCTATGCCATTGCCTCGATTGGTTTCTCATGCACTATTTCCTCAAGTAATTTCCTATGTGCCATTGTGTTGTGATGTTTCGTTGTAGCTAGGTTGCTCTGTCTCAGTGTCCATGGTAGGGACCTTCCAATCTGGTTCCCAATCCTGCATGACCAGTTGGATATATTCTTCCATTATCTTATATTTTGTTTGAAACCATTCTTCTCTTGGATCCTTCTTGGCTTTGATATACATATGGTGGAGGTCTTCTTGGAACTGCACAATTGATTCATATGCTTCCACCAACTAAGTTGAAATGTGC
The DNA here is from genome assembly GCA_009831015.1 of Picea engelmannii. Lineage (NCBI taxonomy): Eukaryota > Viridiplantae > Streptophyta > Pinopsida > Pinales > Pinaceae > Picea > Picea engelmannii. Next base: position 601,388 of record ML780168.1, on the reverse strand, counting down.
GGTGTGTTTTTAATACACTATCAAACCACGTCAACATAAAGAAAGACATTCAATGTTGTTGTCTATTTGTCTCCTCTTGTTCGTTGAGTACCAGAAGTTCTAGTACTTTGTTGCTAAGCATGGATTCTCTCTCAGCCCCAAGAACTGTGCATCCTCCGACTCCTCCCATGTTGTGAATGCAATTAAAATTAACATCTAGGGATAATGAAATTCCAAGCCTTTTTCTTGTGCTTCAATATATTCAATAGGAACTGGTTAAGTAGGAATGGTGCCTAGCTCATAGCGGTGCCTTCCACACACTTTTCTTCTGCAACTATCACACATGCTAGCACTTGGTCCTTTCTGCACTTCCGTAATATCTTACATGCGAGTGCTTGTTTCACAAGTCTAATGGTTGGGTCACAGATGATTGGCACATCCAAATCACACACCCCTCTAACTATGTGAAACTTGATGCAGGAGCATCATAAGAAGCTAGCCAAGCAAGCATAAGGCAGAAGATAACAGGAAAAAGCGCAGCACACATTTTACACATTTTGAAATGTTTTTGAAAAATTAATGAAGCGGATATTAATGTGATAGCTGGGGAAAACGTACTTACATTTATATCTTAGATATTGTAAACAGATCTTGAGCAGTTTCTCTCATCTGTAGAATGTAAAGGCATTTATATGTAATTAATGAAAGTAGGTATATTTCAATTCATAGATTAGACAGTTTAGAGAGTAGGAGGGAAAACAGATATAGACACCCTCACCCTTGTATTATTGTATCATTAGAGGAAGAACATTATCATCATTGAGAGTTGTAGTAGAGAGTTGTATAGAAGAACCCATGTACAAGGGTATTTGAGTTAATATATGAAACTTTGACTCAGATTTCATGGTGTTATGATGTTTGTTGTTTACATGTGCTGAATGGTATGCTTACAGTTGTTTTATTCTCTTTGTTATGCCTTTGTTGTTATTTTGTGTTGAATGTATGATTTCATGTTAAGTATATGAAGTCTAAGAGAGGAGAAGAATGAGTTTCAATTGTTTCTCATCCTGAGAGTTCCTGCAAGGAGTGCAGTGAAACGTCCACAAGGTGTGCATTGACAAAAGTCCGAGTTTTATCTCAGAAAGCTCAGGAGAGATACTATTTTTCTCATTTCCAGCAGAAGTGAAGGTAAAGCATAGAAGTCGTGCAAGGTGTGCTCAGGCTAGTTGAAGCCTTAGAATTTATCAACTAAGATTGAAGATTGAAGGAATGTTGTTGCCGAGAGTGCATAGAGTCAAAGAATCAAATACATAGAAGTGTTTGAAAGATTGTCACAAAGAGTGCGTGCAGGAGTCCTTTCTAGACTTGAAGTTGCAATAGAAAGCTCAGGAGGATCAACGCCTTTGAAGTATTCAAAGGAAGACGGGGAGATGAATCATCGCACAGAAGTTAAGTTCCAGTGGAAGAATGCTGGTTCATTTTGCAGAAGTTATCAAGGAGGAAACGAAGGGTTGAAATTCTCCGTGGAGAACTCACAAAGTTGCGAGGACCGTAGGATCCAAAGGAGCTTCAAGGTGGATAAGGATTGGACGAACCCATCACTTTGGTATCAGAAATCAACGTGGACCATTGATTGTGATCTATTGTGAGCCGTCAAATCATTTCAGGGATTTGGAATTCATAAGTTTGGAGTGTAAGCCAAAATCCTTGGTCACTCTAACTCTCAGATCGCGAAAAGGATTGTTAAGTGTGGAATTTCGGATCGCGAAAACCCTGAAGTTGTGAAACCCATAATATCCTTGAAGTGGCATTTCGACATTTTAGGGATCGGGGTTTCGACATTCCTGTTGACAAGGATTCGAGGCACTTCACATAAGAAACCCCAAAGTTGCGAAACATGAAGTAATGGGGAAGTGGTGTTTCGGCATTTCGGTGTTTTGGGGTTCGGGAACCCAAGAAGATAGTGGTTTGGAATCGAGAGTTTCGAACTCCCGGTACCCGGAAGCCCGAAATAATGTGGGCCGCCGGATCTAAAGGGAGGCTATTAGTCGTTGATTTCGTAGAAGGCGCCATTTTGGAATTTGGGATTTCGAAGCGGTGGGGGAACAACAATCGAAGGCTTGTTCAAGTCCTGAAAGCTAGGAAGAGTGACAAGTGGTAGGAATCTACGACAGAGACAGAGGACAGCTGAGAAGATAGCTGGCGCATACTCGTTGCCAGGTAGTGTTAATTCCCATTGATCGTTTCAGGTTTTCGAAGGTTGGAGAGTCGAGAAGCCTTGCATCAAGATTCGCGAAATTGCGAAGTCTAAAACTCTGAATCGGTGAAAGAGTTCCATTCATAACTATTGGAGATCCAGTCTTTGTTGATTGTATCGGGGTTGGACATTTCGGTAGTTCTAAAGACAAGAGATCAGGGTTTTTTACTCCAAAATTCCTGAAGTCATGAAACGCGACACAACCGTGGAGGAGGACGTGACCAAAGATTTCGCCAATTCGACATTTTGGGTTTCAGGGGTTGTAGAGATAGGAACCTTGACAATAGGAATCACGATATCGCAAAACCCAAAATCTCAATTCGGTAAAGGGCGTGATCATATTTTTGGTCAGGAGATTTGGGTTGATGCCTTGTGTTTGATCACGAGGCCATACCTATAAGGACTTGTGGAAAACACTATTGTGTGTGTGTGGGATTCCCTATGGAGGAATTGAAGAGTCAATCAGACTCAGGGGTAGATTTAGAATGATCCTGTGCGGATCTTGGCCCGAGGGTTGGGGGTCTGCAATAGTTATGGTATCAGAGCTTGACTTTGTTTTTATATTGCAGATGGAGGAAGTAGAAGGAAGAAGAGTACTCTGATATGCACCATTGTGGTATCAGAGCTCAGAACAAGTTCTTTTCTTTCTGTAGCAGAGAGAACAGGAAAACATTTTACATCCATGCTGCCGAGAAGAAGAGACAGGCCAATGCCAATGCCTAATCCAGTAAGAGAAAGAGAAATGTATGAATTACATGCCAGGATTGATGCCATGGAGACAACAAAAAGGTTCACAGTTGACGCTGGGGATATCAGCAAGGCTAACAGTGAAAATGAAGCTGGAAATGAAGGAGAAGAAGTTGCAGTCAAAGATGTTGCGGATGAACACCTATTCATGGCTGTTGCAAGGATAGGTGCCAAATAAAAAATGGACATTCCAGTATATGAGGGAAACTTGGATGTTGAAGAGCTTCTAGACTGGATTAGATCTCTAGATAAATACTTCAACTATGAGGATGTTGAGGAAGACAAGAAAGTCAAACATGTCGTCACTAGACTTAAAGGGCATGCAACACTATGGTGGGATGAAATGCAGGCTGACAAACACTGCAAAGGAAAGCAGAAAATCAAAAGCTGGGATAGAATGGTTGCAAAGATGAAAGCCAAATTTATACTTAAGGATTATCAAATCACTTTGTTTTGGAGGATGCAAAATTTGAGACAAAAGATGATGTTAGTGAAAGAATACACTGAAGAGTTCTACAAGATAAACATCAGAGCAGGTCATCGAAAAAGCAATGATGAAAAAGTTGCCAGGTACACGAATGGTCTACGATATGAAATTCAAGATGAGATGAGCATGATGACCATTTGAAATGTGGAAGATGCTTATTAGATAGCTCTGAAAGCCAAAGAGAAGCTGAGTCAAAAGCAAGGTCAAATAGGTTGAGGTAGAAGTCAAGCTAGAGGCAAAACAATTGCCCAAGATAGAACTCAGAAATCTAAACTCAACATGAGAGAGGAGGAAGCTCATAGAGAGGGCAATATGCTGATAGAAATACTTTTCCTCGAGCTAGAGGAAGAGGAAGGGGCAGAGGTGGTGAAGTAAAATGCTTTGTCTCTGGAAAGATTGGACATAAATCCTTTGAGTGTCCAGATCGGAATAAATATGGTGGTGAAACTCACATTTCCGAAGCTCAAGGATGGAATGTTGAGGCAGAAGATGCTAAGGGAAGAATATCTTTGATGATAAGGAAAGTTCTCTTGAAGCTAGAGAAGGAGGCAAAGAACCCAGCCCAAAGAAACAGTCTGTTTCAGACTGCTTGCAAAACTAAAGACAGAGTATGTAAAGTCATAGTGGACAGTGGTAGCATAGACAATCTCGTATCTACAGAGATGGTAGAAAAGATGGAGCTGAAGACTATCGTACATCCAAGCCCATACAAAGTTTTGTGGCTACAAAAAGGACATCAAGTAAATGTCACTAAACAATGTTTAGTTGAATTTTAAATAGGGGGATATAAAGATGAAATATTATGTGATGACATTCCCATGGATGTTTGTCATCTATTGCTGGGTAGACCATGGCAATATGACAGGAACGTGATTCATGATGGGAGAAAGAACACATACACCCTGGAGAAAAATGGGAGGACGCACATGTTGTTGTCGATTAAAAACCAAGAGGTGAAGACAGAAATGAGAAACATTGTACTTCTCATGAGTGGGAAGGAAATTTTTAAGGAGGTTAAGAAGAAGGAAGACACACAATTTATTGTGGTCAGGAAGACCAAAATTGTTTTGACCAGTACGAGGATAGATGATTTACCAGAACAAATCCAGGAATTGCTGGAAGAGTTTGTTGATATAGTAGTGGACAAACTACCTTGTTCATTGCCACCTATCAGGAGTATAAGCCATCACATCGATCTTATACCTGGAGCCAATTTACCAAACAAAACCACGTACAGGTTGATGCTGCAGGAAAATGAAGAAGTTAAGAGACAAGTCTAGGACTTAATGGACAAATGATTGATTCAAGAGAGCTTGAGCCCATGCGTTGTTCCAACAATGCTCAGCCCAAAGAAGGATGGAGGCTGGAGAATGTGTACAGACTTAAGGGAAATCAATAAGATTACCATCGGATACAGATTTCCATTGCCAAGGATGGACGAATTGATGGATTGCTTGAGTGGAGCAAGATTTTTTTCAAAAATTGATTTGAAAAGCGGGTATCATCAAATTCGGATGAGAGAAGGTGATGAATGGAAGACAACATTCAATATGAATGAGGGGTTGTATGAATGGATTTTCATGCCATTTGGCTTAACGAATGCACCTAGTACTTTCATGAGATTAATGAACGAAGTCCTGAAGGATTTCATAGGAAAAATCGTCATTGTATATCTTGACGGTATATTAATTTTCAGAAAAATAGAAGTAGAGCATTTAAATCATTTAGCTGTAGTGATGAGAAGATTACAGCAAGAGAAATTGCTAATAAATATGAAGAAACCGTCATTTATGAGGACAGAACTCATTTATTTGGGTTTTGTTATCTCTGCAAATGATTTGAAGATGGATCTAGAAAAGGTAGATGCAACTAAGAATTGGCCATTGCCAAAGAGTGTGTTTGAAGTTCAAATCTTCCATGGTTTGGCAAGTTTTTATAGGAAATTCATTCGAAATTTCAGTGGAATTAGTGCACTAATGATGGATACGGTGAATAAAAGACAAATATTTTCACTGGATAGAAGAACCAGAGAAGAGCTTCAACCTGTTGAAGAAGAAGATCATGGAACAACCAATTCTGGTTTTGCCGGATTTCAGCAAGACATTCTAGGTCAAGTGTGATGCGAGTGGATTTTCAATTGGAGCGGTCTTAAGCCAAGATAAGAGGCCGATCACATATTTCAGTGAGAAACTAAATGAAGCGAAGATCAAGTACTCAACATATGACAAAGAATTCTATGCAGTCATACAAGCACTGAAGAAATGGAGACATTTTTTGGTCCCTAAAGAGTTTGTTTTGTACAGCGATAATCATGCTTTACAATTCGTGACTCAACAGGAGAAGTTGAACCAAAAACATGTTAAATGGGTTGAATTCATGCAGAATTTTACTTTTGTGATTAAGCATATTTCTGGAACTGCTAACAAAGTTGTTGATGCTTTGAGCAGGAAATGTTTGCTTATGCAGGAATTCAGAGTCAAGACTTTGGGTTTTGATAACATCAAAGAAATGTACAAGGATGACCCAGATTTTAAGGAAGCGTATGAAGCATATGAGAATCCAGTTCTCAGAGATAGAAGCCAGTGGACTGAATACATGATCCAGGATGGATTATTATTCAGGGGCAATCAGCTATGTATTCCAAAATTCTCCATGAGAGAGAACCTGTTGAAGGAAAAACACAGTGGAGGATTGGTCGGACACTTCGATCATGATAAGACATTCTCAAAGTTGAATGGCTCATATTTTAGGTCAGGGATGAGGACAAATGTTAAGAAATTTGTGGACAGATGCAGGATTTGTGAGCACACAAAAGGGAAAAGGTATAACACAGGGTTATATCAACCATTACCCATACCTGAAAGGTTGTGGGATGCAATGAGCATGGATTTCATATTGGGACTGCCAAGGACACAGGGAGTATATGATTCAATCTTTATGGTAGTCGATAGATTTTCAAAGATGGCATATTTCATACCATGCTAGAAAACCAGCGACACAACTCATATTGCGAACCTGTTTTTCAAGGAAGTCATCAAACTTCACGGCTTACCAAGTAGTATCATTTCTGATAAAAATACCAAGTTTGTCAGACATTTATGGAGGACCTTATGGAAAAATTTGGGGACAAATTTTTCTTTTAGCTCAGTGTATCATCCTCAAATGGATGGGCAGACAGAAGTTGTGAACACAAGCTTGGGATATTTGTTGAGGAGCTTAGTGACTGAACACCATAGTCAGTGGGATCACATTCTACCACAGGCAGAATTTGCTTATAATGATTCACTTAACAAAAGCACAGGGCAGAGTCCATTCCATATTGTATATGGAATGCAGCCAAGGGGAGTTTCTGAATTGAAAGATGTGGAACAAACTGAATTCAGAAGTGCTAGTGCAGAGGACTTTGTAGAAGGAATGAAGGAGCTTTACAACCGAGTCAAGGAGTGATTGTAGATTTCAAGTCAAGAATACAAGCGTAGAGAAGATCAACACAGGTGAGAACTTCAATTTGAAGTTGGTGATTTGATTCTTGCTCATCTGAGGAAGGAAAGGTTCCCAAGGGGAACATATAAAAAATTGAAGATGAAAAACATTAGATTGTGCAAGGTCATAAAGAAATTTGGGGAAAACGCATATGAGATCGAATTACTTGATGGGATCGGAATCTCACCGATATTCAATGTTGTGGATTTGTACCCTTACGAAACTGAAAGAGTAGAGAAGGAGCAGAAAGAGATTCAAGGGACAAAACAAATTCCTGTAGCTGAAAATCCACAGATGGAAAGCATAATTGACAAGAGGATTAGCAAAAAGACCAAGAGAAAAGAGTATTTTGAATACTTGGTCAAATGGAAGGGACATCCAGTTGAAGTTGCTAGTTGGGAAGATGAAGCAGAAATTCATAAGCATGGATAGACCATGCAAGATCTTATGAAAAGAAGTTCATGAAAATTTTCAAGAAAGAGAGTATGATGTAGGAGAATCATAAGCAGCCAACCAAGCAAGCATAAGGTGGAAGATAGCTGGAAAAAGTGCAGCACACATTTTACACATTTTGAAATTTTTTTGAAAAATTAATGAAGCGGATATTAATGTGATAGCTGGAAAAAGCATACTCACATTTATATATTAGATATTGTAAACAGATCTTGAGTGATTTCTCTCATCTATAGAATGGAAAGGAATTTATATGTAATTAATGAAAGTAGGTAGATTTAAATTCATAGATTAGACAGTTTAAAGAGTAGGAGGGAAAACGGATATAAACACCCTCACCCTTGTATTATTGTATCATCAGAGGAAGAACATTATCATCATTGAGAGTTGTAGCAAAGAGTTGTAGAGAAGAACCCATGTATAGGAGTATTTGAGTTAATATATGAAACTTTGACTCAGATTTCATGGTGTTATGATGTTTGTTGTTTACATATGTTGAATGGTATGCTTACAATTGTTTATTCTCTTTGTTATGCCTTTTTGTTATTTTGTGTTGAATGTATGATTTCATGTTAAGTATATGAAGTCTGAGAGAGGAGAAGAATGAGTTTCAATTGCTTCTCATCCTGAGAGTTCTTGCAAGGAGTGCAGTGAAACGTCTGCAAGGTGTGCGTTGACAAAAGTATGAGTTTTATCTCAGAAAGCTCGGGAGAGATACTATTGTTCTCATTTCTAGTAGAAGTGCAGGTGAAGCACAGAAGTCGTGCAAGGTGTGCGCAGGCTAGTTGAAGCCTTAGAATTTATCAACTAAGGTTGAAGAGTGAAGGATTGTTGTTGTCAAGAGTGCACAGAGTCAAAGAATCAAATACACAGAAGTATTTGAAAGATTTCCGCAAAGAGTGCATGTAGGAGTCCTTTCTAGACTTGAAGTTGCAATAGAAAGCTCAGGAAGATCAACACCTTTGAAGTATTCAAAGGAAGACAGGGAGCTGAATCATTGCATAGAAGTTAAGTTCTAGTGGAAGAATGTTGTTTCATTTCGCAGAAGTTATCGAGGAAACGAGTGGTTGAAATTTTCCATGGAGAACTCATGAAGTTGCGAGGACTGTAGGATCCAGAGGAGCTGCAAGGTGGATAAGGATTGGATGAACCCATCACTTTGGCATCAGAAATCAATGTGGACCATTGATCGTGATCTGTTGTGAGCCGTCAGATCATTTCGGGGATTCAAAATTTGTAAGTCCAAAGTGTAAGCCAAAATCCTTGGTCACTCTAACTCGTGGATCACGAAAAGGATTGTTAAGTGTGGAATTTGGGGATTTCGGTAATTCAGGATTTAGAATACTAGAAATCTTGATGACAAGGAGCCAGGGGCCTTTGCATTGAAAACCTTGGAGTTGCGAAACCTAGAATATCCTTGAAGTGGCATTTCGGTATTTCTACATTCCCGTTGACAAGGATTCAGGGCACTTCACATAATAAATCCTGAAGTCGTGAAATGCAAAGTATTGGTGAAGTGGCGTTTCGGCATTTCGGTGTTTCGGGGTTCGGGAACCCGAGAAGAGAGTGGTTTGGAATCAAGATTTTTGAACTCCTGGTACCCGGAAGCACGAAATAACATGGGTTGCTGGATCTAAAGGGTGGCTATTAGCCGTTGATTCCATAGGAGGCGCCATTTTAGAATTCGGGATTTCGAAGTGGTAGGGGAAAGGCAATCGAAGGCTTGTTCAAGTCCCGAAAGCCAGGAAGAGTGACAGGTGGTAGGAATCTACGACAGAGACAAAAGACAGCTGAGAAGATAGGTGGCGCATATTCGTTTCCAGGTAGTGTTAATTCCCATTGATCGTTTCAAGATTTCGAAGGTTGGAGAGTCGAGAAGCCTTGCATCAGGATTCGTGAAATCACAAAGTCCGAAACTCCAAATCGGCGAAAGAGTTTTGTTCATAACTATTGGAGAGCCAAACTTTGCTGAACATATTGGGGTTCGACATTTCGGCAGTTTCTAAGACAAGAGATCGGGGTTCTTTACTCCAGAATTCCTGAAGTCGCAAAGAACGACACAACTGTGGAGGAGGACGCGGCCAAAGATTTCAACAATTCGACATTTCAGGTTTCAGGGGTTGTAAAGACAGGAACCTTGACAATAGGAATCGTGATATCGTGAAACCCTAAATCCTGATTCAAAATAGGGCATGATCATATTGTTAGTCAAGAGATTTGGGTTGATGCCTTGTGTTTGATCATGAGGGCATACCTATAAGGACTTGTGGAAAACATTGTTGTGTGTGTGTGGGATTCCCTGTGGAGGAATCAAAGAGTCAATCAAACTCAGGGGCAGATTTAGAACGATCCTGCGTGGATCTTGGCCCGAGGGTCGGGGGTCTGCAACAAAACTTCTTTCTCATTTCCTCAGATAAAGCTCTGTCAGTCCTTTTATCTATGAACAATAGAGTGGGATATTTCCCCTGCATTGGTAACCCTATGATTCTTAATATTAATTATGTGTCAATGGAGATTGTCTTATCCAGCCACATGTACCCTCCATGTACACAAGGAGCAACTTGACGCATGCATTTATTTCATTTCTACGTCTAAAGTGTGGGATGTCAAACAGGTTGAGTAGGCCTACTCACTCCAATCCTCTGGCCTCGACCATTGGCACTAGTATGCTTTGGTTTGTGGTTGGGTTGACTTTCAGCTCTAGGTACTGGTGGGGTGCAAGTTCATGGAACTTCATCATGTCTGTGATGTCATGGTATGCATATCTCAGTTGGGGCACCTTTCTTGGCATATGTTCATTGATGATGAGTCCCTCTAGTATGTTTGGTGTCACCACTGCGTAATACACAACTCTTGGCAGTGTTACTAGTGGGACGTCTTCTTTCCTCGGTGGTATGTGTTCGCGGGGTAACATCGGACCCAATGATGATGCTATTGGAGTTTCCTCAATCCCTGGTTCTACTGGTGATTCTTTTGTGCGAATCTTCTTGGGTACGGTTGCTGATGATTTTGGTGGTGCCATGTCTGTAACTTACTGGTCGTTGATAGTTTCTTCAGTTTTCTATCTCTTTCTCGGTTCTATGTTCTCATTTTTTCATGTAGTTCTAAGTAACAATAACCCATGTTTGGTGACCCTAACCACTTTTGTACCCTCCTGCCAGTTTTTCAAGTCAATTAATGCCTTCCCTCACTATCCAATCTGTCATTATTTTGATGGACGGGTGAATTAATGTTGTTTTATTACTAAATTTGTCATCAGATTTTTACCTCGTACTGCCACTCTGTCATGTTTCTTGGAGGCATTTTCTATTTATGATTATACAGTGGATTTTTCCCTTTTTTATTATCCAATGTATTTTTCCCTTTATGACTATATGATGCCTTTATGACTTGTCAGTACCACCTTGTAGCCATCATCTCTTCCTTTTTCATACTTTTAACGGTCTTATCCTGAGTTAGTTGCACAACTATCTTGGTTGCTACATTCATGTACCACGTATTATTTTGCTTCTGCATTTGATTTCCCTAGTTGGCATAGTGTCATTTCCCTCTACAATTTGCTTACCAATTTCCCTATGCTTTTTTTCTCTCTCTATGTAGCTCATCATATTGCATCGATTGGCGACCCACTCTATAGATTTTTAGCTGACTCCCATTCACCCATCCTTTCAAAGCTTCTACGTTGAGTGTTTCTAAATGCGCAAAACCTGTCTCTGTCACTTCCTTGATCATATATGTACCTAACCAATGCATTCAAAACTTCCCTGGATGCTGCATAAACTTGTTATAGTATAATAGTACTGAGTCTCCTACTTGGAATTTTTTCAATTTAATGTGTCAATCATGCCATTATTTTTCTCATGCCTTTTGAACTTGTTGGTGGAATCATGTGATAAATCTATCCTCCTCAAGATACACTAATTGTGGTAATCTTTCCTGTATTGTGCAAGTCTCTTGCATATCAGTGATAGTTGCAATGCACATGTTCAGTATGATAAAATCCATAGGAATGAATGATCCTTGTCCATAGATTAGTCTGAAAGGTGTTTTCCCTATCATTTTTTTCTTGTGGTCCTGTATACCCATAGAACTGCGGGAACCCTTAAGTCCCAATCATTTCTTCCCATGTTACAAATCTTTGTCAGTGCATTCTCTATAATTTTGTTGAATGCTTATACTGTACTAGTGTCCTGAGGGTAATATGGTGTACTCTTCTAGTGGTGAATTTGGAATTCATTGGTTAGTGTTGCGATTGTATTATTGATAAAGTGTTTTCCTTGATCACTCAACAATATTCGTGGACATCCAAATCTAGTCACTGCATTCTCAAACAGGAAGTGTGCAACAATATCTGTGCTACAATCTATAATTGGTGTTTCTTCTTCCCATCTGGTCAGATATTCTATTGCAGTAACAATATATCTAGCCCCTGATCTTCTCGTTGGTGGGTTAATTGGTCAAAAAAATTCTATCGCCCATTTATCAAAAGCTTGTAGAGTAACTTGGGGATTCAAATGCATCTCATCCCTTTTAGATGACTTTCCCACCCTTTGGAAAACATCACATGTCTCGCAGTATTCTTTAGCATCTTTGTGAAGTGTGGTCCATGAGATTCCTCCGCATAAAATCTTATGTGTTGTGTCTTTACCTTCATAGTGTCGTCCTACTATTTTGTCATGTCGTTTTGCGAGTATCCTGGGTCTTTCATGTTCGACCACACATCATCTTAAGATTCCATCTACACCTAATTTATATAGTATTCTTGCAATTAGCTGGTACTCTACTGCCTTTACTACTAATTGCTTCTTTTTTGCCACTATCATATCGAATGGATCCATCCCAGTACTTAGGAATTGTACAATATCTGCAAAGTAATTGTCCACCATTTTGACTAAAAATAATTGCGCATTTGGCAGACTGTAATCCACGTTCCCTGCATCCTCTCCTGAAAGTATGTGTGATAAGTGATCTGGTGCTACATTCAACTTACCTGGTTTCACTATCACTTCAAAGTCATATTCCTGGAACAGTAGTAGCCATCTCCATATTCTTCCCCCCAACAATGGCTTGTTGATCAAGTATCTTAGTGCATGATCGTCTATATACATCTTAAAGTGTGAACCTAGAAAGTAATGGCTGAACTTCTATAGCGCATATACCATGGAAAATCCTTCTCATTCTATCGTTGTATAATTATTTTATGTTGCCGACAACTTCTTGCTAGTGAATGCAATCGGGTGATCTATTTCTCCCTCTCCAGGTTGTGATAGAATTGCACCTAATGTTATAGATGATGCATGCACATGTACATGGAACTCCTTTCCCCAGTCTAGGAATATCACGATCAGCGTAGTCACTAAATTTTATTTCAATGTATCTAATCCTCCCTGACACTCCTCATTCCACTGGAACTTGGCATATTTTTTCAACAACTTCTCCATTGGTGTCGTAATCTATGCATACCCTTTGATAAATTTATTATAATATCCTTTGTGGACCAACGTTTTTCTCAATTATTTAACTAATGTTGGTGGTTGTAGGTCCAAAATCACTACAATTTTAGTCGGATCCACTATTAAGCCTTGTTTACATACTACATGTCCCAACAAGATTCCAAATGGTGTGAAGAAAATGCAATTATTCAATTTTAGTGAGATTTGACATTGTCGACATCTATCTAACATCAATCTTAGCAATTCAATATGATCCATTGTTTTTTTCTCAGTCGAGGGTTTCTATTCTCTTTCCTAGTAAATTCTCATTCCTTTTGTTCCAACCATTCAATTGTCTCCTTCCTAGTCGGCCTCCAAAACATCCCCTCAATTACATATTTTGGGTCCTAGCAACAAAACCATTTGGTGGTGCGTAGTTGTAAGACCCTAGGTTCAAGTGACTTCGACCAAAAAACCCTACAGACACTGGCCCTCTTGGCATAACCCACAAGCAGGTGAAGTCTCACCCGAGGATTCTTTATGGGTACTACAAGAACCAAGATCTTGCAACTATTAAGGAATGGGAGGACATCAATCTATTCATGACTACAAGATGATCTTATGTGCTAGATGCATTACCTAATTTACTCTAATTACTTCATCTATGCAATTATATCAAGATTAAAAATATACAATGGTTATTCTTCCATTCATGGTTAATGCACAATAATATATTATCAATACAAGTAAAGTTAAGCATGAACACACACAAAAAACATGATTTAACATCCACATACACAATCAACACATACTTAACACACAAATTTAATGTGGTTCACCCAATTTCGGGCTACATCCACAAAAAAATTTCTTCTTTATTATATTATCTTCTTTCTTTCACTTTGCACTACAATGGATGCTTTATTATCACTTCCCATCCCATATACCATTCTTTTACAATCACCAACTCTTTATTTTTCCTGACCCCTTATATATTTGTACATGAAGGCTAGGGTTACAAATTTATGAAAAATTATCATAAGTTGGTTACAAATCATGCTTGGTTGATGATAACTTAGCATGAGTTGGTTACAACTAATGCTTGATTGGTGACAACACATCATGAATTGGTTACCACTCTCTACTTGGTTGGTTCTTTCCTTCTTTTTCGCTTTATTGTCCCCTACTTCCTTTTCTTTCTTGATCTTCTTTCCAATTTTGTTTAATTTGTGCACCTTTGTTGCACACTCTGCTCCTATCTTTGCTTCTTCTCCATAATTAGTTGTTTTCTCAAAATTACATCCCAAAACTACTTGTCCAACAATGGTCAACATAGTAGGTCAACTTACGAGAGGCATAACTTTTGCATACGAGCTCTGATTGATGTGATTTTTTGCACTGTTGGAAAGGAACCGTTGTGTAGAATAACATCACAGGGTCTTAGCTATGTTAGAAAATTTTAATCCCCCCAAAATTCCATTTGATACCTAAAAATGGCTTCAGAAGGTTTCAGGCCTAACTTATCCAAATTGGGACCTACCACTAAAATGACCCTACAAGTTTATTCCTCCAATTTTTTCCACTCTGAAAGTATCGAGATAGATAAAAAATGGTACAATGATCCAATACGAATTAGTATGACTGTTACACTGAAAAAATGAAGTTTATGGTAATAAAATCCAAAAATATCACATATGACACTTTCATATTTGAAAACAATAGCTTGGAGAAAGTTCCTTCATACAAATATCTTGGAATTGATATTCATCACAAGATCAATTGGAATTATAGTTTTTAGAAAAGGTTAAATGGAGGGTGGAAATATTATTATACACTTTAAAACAAGTGTACATTAGCAAACCTTTATTTGTGGGACAAGAAACAACTCCTCTTTGATACTCTCATTACTCCAATTATCTAACATGGATGTTAATTTTTGGGATGCAATATCTCTAGATAATCTTGGAGAAAAATAGAGTGGATCCAAAAGAATTTTATAACTTATAATATTGAAATTAAAGGAAATACATCATATCCTATCCTCCTAATTAAAGATATCCTTTCCTCTATTGAGTGCACATCCATGATTAGGTACTTAGTGTACAATAACAATATAAACAGCATGGATGACAAGAGTTTCACCAAATTTTCTTAAAAATCTAGCCAAAACCACTAGACACTCAAGTTGGGATGGCATCAAGATGCCAAGCCTTAGTTAAATTATTGCAGAATATATGAATATTTCATTCTGCAGAATACCAATAATGTTATAAATATAATTAAATATAAATTTAAAGAGAATCTATGGTGTGATAAAGAATTAGAAGATAAAAGGGAGGTAATATACTACGAGGAGGTGTTCATCCATAATCTAGAAGATCAAAAGTATCTCTCAGTTCTAACTAGTGCAAAGAAGATGAATCAATTGGTGAAAGCAGTTAACAAGGCCCATACGAAGTGATGCACATTCAAGCATGGGTTCTTTTTGCTAGAATTCACGATGGCCACAAATTGCTTCAACTAGAGAAGGGAGGTGTGATTTCTATTATCTACAAACCATGGAAATAATGGAAAGTTATAAATAATCTTGATTTGAATGACATGATTTTCACTAACTCATACAAAAGAATGATGGATGTGACTTGGTATTAGTTTTCGCTCCCAAACAATATTATCAACCACCATCACAATGGCTAAAACATGAGGCTACCAATGATAACAACTATGCCAAGTCAATAATGGAAGGAGGGGATCATATAGAGTTGAACATCCTACCTTTCATTCTCAATGAGAAGGCCATTAAAGAAGAGGTTAAGATATACCTAGGTATGATACATATAGATATGGACCAAGGAAACATTTTCTTATCTCGAAGAAAAAGATGCAGGAAAAAAAATCAAGGATTTTGATAAAGTATCCATTCTATTAAGCAAGTTTCAACCAACTAAACTTTTACTTGATCTATATAAGAAGAAGAAAGAGTTGGTGCATAATCCACCACCTATATCGGACTCAACCATGCTTCAAAAGGATAAAGGATAGACAATAGTGGTCACCAAATCGTTGTAATCACCCTTCAAGATGTTGGACATATTGCAAAGGCCAAACAAAACTTATGGAAGAAAATAGGTCACTAAAGGAATCGTAAAATAGTATAATTAATCATCAATGGCCCCATTACCAAGAATAACTATACCCATGCACTTAATAAGACAATGAAAATAATGAACTGATTTCCCAAGGTCCCTAGTCTATCAACGATGTTGCAGGGCTTGCAAGTTTTGGATGAAACTCAAACAACCAATTTAACACATTATTCAATATGTTTTATGATGATGAGAAATAAATTAAACCCACTAGTACGATAGTTTGATGGGAGATGTAAGAGTCCATAGAAGTTATGATGTAGGCTACATCAAGTTGCCAATGACACAAAAAATGTAGGTGAGGAAACAAAAAAGGTAGGTGGAAGCCACAACAAAGAGCATGAGAAGCAATTAAGGATAAATACACAACCATACCTACATTATACAATGAACTAACAATGATTTTCAATTGGTGGAAATGGATATGAAGACCCTAACAAAATGTATGATCACAACAAGACTTTAGTTTATTTAGAGATGGATCCTAGGCATGAAGGAAAATAACATGATCAAAGAGATGATAGAGGTTCCAACATAGAAATGGGACATGAACACCTGAGAGAAATAGAGGACACCATGCATATAAAAGGTGTGAACTAAGTAAACACTTAACTATGCCACATCAATGTAAACAATTGAGGTGCTCACAAACAATACTAAGTATGTTGAAGACATACATAATAAGATCGAACAAAACTATGAGTAAACACTTAACTATGCCACATCAATGTAAACAATTGAGGTGCTCGCAAACAATACTAATTATGTTGAAGACATACATAATAATATCAAACAAAACTATGACATCATGCAATTTATCACAATAGATACCTRGGAGAGAATCTAYAATGTTGTTKTAGTTAGGCACCATAGGGASASARGATGAAACAAGAGGTGCACACAATCACATAGAGACTTCAAYGCAAAACATTAAACTTCTATCACACATGAACCCCTTGGTGGGGCTACACTCCACAACCTCACAATATATAGACATACATGTAATATTCAAAAGAATTGATAAGGACACAGAAGGCTTTGGGCATGGAAATTGTCAACATGCTCATTAGAGAAATGCAACTCAACTTATAGATATAAAGGGACTTTCATATTTCCCAAAATTAGTTAGGCCATGTTGCAAACAAAAGATATAATTTAAGGAAAAAAATTCCAACAATGGTAGATCAACTTGAATAGGTATATGCAAAATCATGCTCATGTGGCCAATAATACAAGCAACGGGCTTAGAGGTCAATGATATAAGTAAAGGGGAACTTATATTGATTTTATTGGATAGGTTGTAGAAATCCTATTATAGATTACATCTTTAAGCAACTAAACTTTAGAGTGAACTACATTTAGAACACACACAAGCAGATTCTCAAGTAAAATCCCTAGTGGAGAGTATAGAGCCATTGGTACAGTAGATGGGATAGGTAAGAACACAACTCAATGTTGTAACCAAGTATAGTATCGAATTACACCCATCAATCACTAATTTGTCAAACTTCAAGAGGGAAATAATGACATCAATGGACACCCTAAAATGTTAAGGTGAAACTACTACAAGTTGAAATGGAGACAACCTTGGATCCAATAGTTAGGCAACATAAATTGTATGAGATAAATGAGCTAGACAATCAAATGGATCAAATCTTTACAATTCCAAACTAAGTGTAACAAGAATTGTGTTGGTTGAGGTCAATGACTATGAAGAAATGTAGGGAATTACTACAACTCAATTCATCACAAACTTAGAACAAAAAGTGTAGATTAAATAAAGGATCAATAGTTCATTGCTAGAGCTCAAATACTCCCATCCAAATGGTTGAAATGGCTATGCAATTTAAAAGAGTTATAGCAAAAGGTGGTGAAGGTGGTACTAGTGTTATCCCCTTCATTTGGAACTAGAGAAGATCCAACAGCTGAAGTTAACAAGGATGTGACAACATGTGTGCTTCATAATTATTATCCTCTTTTCTTTTCTTGAATACATGGGGGTTCCATCTTAGCATACAACTAAATCTAGGTTGCACCGCCTAGATTACAGACCACTGGAAGGAATAAATAGGATCATGGGTCATAGGAAGTGAGAGCTAGGATATCATATCAATATATTGAATTTTGAGGAACAAAGTGGTGTAAGACTGTAAAATGATACATATGCATGAGCCAGTGAACTAGTAGATACCATTAGTTACATTAGCAATAAACCAATGAAATGTGTGAACCTTCCTACCTAAGGTCAAATCAATTTATATGTAAATTATTTGGCCTATTTTGGGTTTAGTTTAGGTTGGACTATGAAGGATTAATAATGAATTTTAAGTTTGGCATCTGATGCCTTGTTGCATTCCTTTTGATGTAATAGAAAATCTACAATGATGTTATGGTTATTAGTGAATATTACTATAATGAACCCCTTGTTTCAAATAATTTTCATGGTGTTAATGGTGTATTATGATGAAGTGTTCTTTCTTATATTATAGTCTTATATTTCTCCATCCTGTTATATGTTGTTATGGATGGTTTCATCTCTATATAATCTAATTCATAATATAATGGTGGATCTAATGGTTAATAGATAAGTTGGATAATTCTTGAGCTTTCTGGATTTTTAACTGTGTGAGAGTTTCTTGAAACATTTCAAAAAAATCTCATACAATTAAAACTCTACGAAGTTCAAGCATTATCACGATTAGCTGTGAAAACCTACATGCTAAGATAAGTTGGATGTTCTATTCGGTTACTGTGAGTCTAGTGATGGTTGATCTTATCACGTGTTAACCTTCTCCCTTAATCTTAAGCCTTTGCAATGCACCTTGAGTGAGACATTTCCTATCCTCGAGAATTAATATGATGGTGCTACACTACAACCCCTTTATTTGACACCCATATGGATCTTGGTATACTCATTCGAGCCAAAAATAACCTTAGTAGTCTTGGAGTGAAATTCATAGACCTCATATCTATGATGGTAGTCCTTTGCACAAATGATCTTCTTATTACAACCCTTTATTCAAATGATGTCCTTAGTACATCCCTCTAATTGACAACATGGGGTATGACAGGCCTAGGCTAGAAAATGAGTCTTATTAGATTGGACAAGTAAGTTGGAGAAAATAAATACTTGGGTGGTGGCCTTTACTACTCCATCAATTTCGTCTACAAAATAAGTCCTCTTCTCAATATTTATGACAATATGAAAATATTTTCCTAAGCCTCTCAAGTCATCAACAACATTATTATTTTTCGAGTTCTTACTCTTTTCTGCATTAGCATTGTCTTCTCCTATTTTATATATAAATCCCAAGTAGGTGGATCTCTATCGATTCAATATAGCATGTATTGAATAATGATTTATTAGGTTTCCCATAGATTTCTTGCGATCGTTGTTTGTTATCCTATGCAGTACCTAAGGTTCCCTCTCAAGAATTACTTGTACCCCTTGGTTTCTAAAGGCCAAGAATTTAATATTGCTTATTTATTTATTTGTAAATTATGTGCTTATTTTACATAAAATCTATTCAACTTCCAAAAATTGTGTTTCCTTAGTGTAACCCAATTCTCCACTAAATAACAACATAAAATGGTTTGAATCCTCGGAAGAAGATATTATATCCTAGTTCATGAATTCTAATTACAATACCTTAAAAAGTTCATTAGGTAGAACATAAAACTCACAATGATAATCTAAATTCTAATATTATTTCCTAATATAGATATCTTGAACCCATAAGTACCATGGCTTTATGTTTCAAATCATAAACTTGTCCTTGGTTTTGGATTGCAATGAGTAGATGGAATGGATTTAATGCATCTTGCCAGACAAATTGACCATAAAAAACACAAAAACATAGGAGAAGGGACTTGTGTGTAGTGGAGTAGAGTTAGTTGGGACTGAATGACTTGGGTACATCTCAACTATGAATGGATGTGCTCTCACATTCATAACGGACAATTTGTAAGTCAATAAATAAAAATATAGAAGATCTTAAACATAAAATATTATTGTAATATGTCCAATGTGTATAGAGGGGCCCGCCGAGGATCAAAGTAATCACCTTCGAAAGTGAAAAGATAAAAATTGAAGAACAATATTTATAAGGTTTATAACTAACCCTTACATAATGGGTTTAGTCTTCATCACTAATTCATCAACGATTATTAAATACTCAGATTTTGATACGGTTTGTGAATCCAACTATGTGACAAAGAACTAGAACACAAGTGTAAAATATGGTTCGAAAAGTTATGAAGACTTTACATTAGATTGATATTATTTTGAATTTTTTTATTAATTATATTATTTTAATAATAATATTTATGGAGTAGGTTAAAAAATGGATAAATTTAATCATGTTTAAGAAGATTTTTCCTAAAATATAGTAGTAGAAAGTTGTAGTTGTATCTGATTAATGGGAATTTTAATCATAAAATTTTATTTTTAAATGTTTTAATTCATTTTAAAAAGTTTAAATAATCAAAATTTCAAAAAATGAATGAATGATAATGAAATGTTATTAAAAAAATTGAGTTTATCCACTTTTTAATCACTCCATATTTTACAATGTCCAAATAATCTATCATGCCTCACCATCATTACTCTTATAAAAATTAATTCATTATAGAGTTAGATATAAAATAAAGATTCATATGTACTTTATCTCCATGGAATTCTTATGGTATAATAAGAAACAATAATATAACCAATCTTTAATATTTATGGTTAACACTAACTAAGATCGAAATAAGTTAAAAGAAAGAATTTAAACATCTTTTTATATTGAAATTTATCAAATATTAAAAAAAAAAAGGTATATTGATAATAAAATTATATATAAATAAAGATAAAAAAAATCGCAAAAATTTAAACTATAATTATAGGTAGCATTTAGTTTCATGTAAGAGACTAAGGATATATGTTAATGTTATTAGAAAGTATCTCATTGGAAGTAGTATCGGTGATGACCACAAGGGGAATTGACTTTTTTGTGTTGAACCGTCTTTTGGTTTTGGAATATGACAAACTACTTTGGTCGGCTAAGAGTTTGTTTTCTTTAGTCATTAGGAAACATGTTAATGACCTAAGACCCAAAGGCATCTGACATGAGTCAAAGTCTCCCCCCTTACACACTACCAACAAATCATATCACATGACATAGTTTTACTTAAATAATGGTGATGAATTAACCTACATTCATAAATAGAAACTAGTAATGACTATCCTCATTACCAATTAACAACTTATAATAAATTTTACCACTTAAAATAAATATATTTATTAAACTTTATTTAAAAATTAAAATTATCATCAAAATAATCATATTATATTATTTAAAGTTATACATTTTCTCGCTATAAATATAAACAAGTGTTGCATGGCAGTGTAGTCCCTGCCAGGTTGGAATAGGAATAAATGTGATGGAGTACAGACACATGTGTAGGAGGTTGAAGTACATGTGGTTTGCATGCAGAATATAGTATTCCCGAATTAGTTTTTGCCCAAAATTTATCAAAAAAAATTAATAGTTTTCTACATACGTTCGTGGAGAAAAACACCAAAAAATAGTTGGATCGCAGGTTCTCGGGTTGGTGGGCTGAAAAATGGGCCTCTATTGTTCTATGCGCTACAAATAGCACCCACATTTCCGAGACATACAAATCAACAATTGAACTTGTGCACTATTTGAAATTTAAGGGCCTACATTTGTTACATTGGATCATGGGCAAAAGCACAAAAAAATAACATTCCTGAATTAGTTTTCTTTAAAAGAAGGGCTCCTGGACAAAAGAAATTGAAATTTATCAAATTACAGGTTCCTGGACAACATAAATTGTACATACCAAATATGAAATTTGATTAAGTAGATATATAGAGCATGCACAGAACCCTCATTCTGGGTTCTCGGGCTGGCGGGCTGAAAATTGGACTTCTATTTTTCTGTGCTCTACAAATAGCATCGAGCATTCTGTGATATACAAATTGACAATCGGACTTGCGGACTATTTGAATTTTTTGGATCGCATGTTCTCGTGTTGGCAGGCTCAAAATTGGGCTTCGTGCCCCACAAATAGCACCTAGTGTTCCACGATATACAAATCGACAATCGGACCTATGGACTATTTAAAATTTAAGGGTCTACGTCTTTTACATAGGGTCGTGGAAAAAAACACAAAATAAACTAGCATTCCCGAATTAGTTTTCTATAAACCAAGGGCTCCTGGATAGAAGAAATTGAAATTTATCAAATTATAGGTTCCTGGACAGCATAAATTATACATACCAAATATATAATTTGATTAAGTAGATATATAGAGCATGCACGAAACCCTCATTCCAGGTTGTCAGGCTGAAAATTGGGCTTTTGTTGTTTCCTGCCCTACAAATAGCACCGACAGTTCCACGATATACAAATTGATAGTCAGACTTGAGTACTATTTGAATTTATGGATTGCGGGTTCTTGCTGGCGGGCTGAAATTCAGGCTTGTGTTGTTCTGTGCCCTACTAATAGCACCCAGAGTTCCGCGATATACAAATTGACAATTGGACTTGCGGACTATTTGAAATTTAAGGGTGTATGTCTGTTACATAGGGCCATGGACAAAAGCACCAAAAAAATACCATTCTCGAATTAGTTTTCTTTAAAACAAGGGCTCCTGGACATAATCAATTGAAATTTATCAAATTATAGGTTCTTAGACAACATAAATTATACATGGAAAATATGTAATTTGATTAAGTAGATATATAGAGCATGCACAAAACCCTCATTCTGGTTTAACGGGCTGGTGGGCTGAAAATTGGACTTTTGTTGTTATGTTCCCTACAAATAGTACCCAGAGTTTCGCGATATACAAATTGACAATCAGACTTGCAGACTATTTGTGTTTTAAGGGGCTCGTGTAAAAACAATTTAGCATTCCCAAATTATTTTTCCTTACATACGTTTTACATATGGTAGTGGAAAATAACACAAAAAAATAGTACTAACGTCTGTTACATAGGCTGGTGGACAAAAGTATCAAAAAAATAGCATTCCCGAATTAGTTTTCTTTAAAACAGGAGCTCGTGGATCTATCAAATTATAGGTTCGTGGACAACATAAATTATACATAACAAATACACAATTTTATAAAGTAGATATTTACTTTTATAGGTATGAAATATGTAGTTTTATAAATTATGGGGATGAGATTTTATAGAGCATGCACGGAGCCCTCATTCCATACCTAGGCAGTTTTTGGATTGCGGGTTCTCAAGCTAGCGGGCTAAAAATTGGGCCTATGTTATTCCATGGCCTACAAAGAGTAGTCAGAGTTTTGTGATATACAAGTTGACAAGCGTACTTGTGGACTATTTGAATTTTAAGGGCCTCTATGGCAAACAGTATGAAGGACAGGTGGTAAAGATGGAAGAAATGATATACTCTCTATGTGTAAGTAGGGAAAAAGTAGTGAACATAATTTTATTGCATTTATATAAAAAAATAATAAAACGTGTTATATATTCCTGGAAATTTGAGTGAGTGATTTATCTCATATTAAATTTTGAAAATGACTAGGCAGGGGAAAAACACAAAAGAATTAGCATTCTCGAATTAGTTTTCTTTAAAACAAGGGCTCTAGGACACAATACAAATTGAAATTTATGAAATTATAGGTTCCTGAACAACAAAAACTAGCATTCCTGGACTAGTTATCTTTAAAACAAGGGGTCTTGAACACAAAAAATTGAAATTTATCAAATTATACATACGAAATATGTAATTTGACTAAGTAGATATATAGAGCATGCACAGAACCTCATTCCATACTTAGCCAATTTTTGGATCATAGGTTCTCAGGCTGGGGACCTGAAATTTGGGCTTCTGTTGTTTTGTGCCTTGCAAAAAGCATCGAGAGTTCTGCAATATACAAATTGACAATCGGACTTGCAGAGTATTTGAATTTTAGGGGGCTTGCGAAAAAAAAATATAGCATTCACGAATTAGTTTTCTTTACATACGTTTTACATATGTTGGTGGACAAAAGAACAAAAAAATAGTACTAACGTCTGTTACATAGGGTGGTGCACATAAGGACCGAAAAAATAGCATCCTCGAATTAGTTTTCCTTAAAATAGGGGCTCCTGGGCACAAGAAATTGAAACTTATCAAATTATAGGTTCCTGGACAGCTTAAATTATACATACCAAATACGTAATTATATAAAGTAGATGTTTACTTTTATACATACAAAATATGTACTTTTAAGTATGGGGATGACATTTCCACGGGCCTCTGTTGTTCCATGGCCTACAAAGAGAACCTAGAGTTCCGTGATATACAAATTGACAAGAGGACTTGTGAAGTATTTGAATTTTAAGGGCCTCTGTGGCAAGCAGTATGAAGGACAGGTGGTAAAGATGCAAGAAATGACACACTCTCTATATGTTTGAGTAGCAAAAAAGTAGTGAACACAATTTTATGACATGTATATAAAATAATAATAAAACGTGTTACATATTCCTTGAAATTTAAAGAAACACACACACACACACACACACACACACACACACACATATATATGTGAAATATGATATCATCTTCACATTCAGCATAGTTGAAGATAAAAATCTAAAAACACATAAATATATAAGGAGACAAAAAAATAGTTTTATTTGGAATATATGAAAAAATAATTGTTTGTTACATATTCCTATAAATGTAAATGTGTTTTTTATATAGATTGGGATTGGGGCTCCGACGGACCATAAGAGAAATATGTACAAGAAATAGGACTGTGGAAAGTAATACCTGAAAAGTAGAAATGGGAAGATATTAGTTTTTTGCTATAAATTTGTATTCAGAAAAGGTGGAATAAGTGGATTGATAAAGAAAGGACTATCAGTATACACCTACAGGCATGGTACATATAAGTAATTTTGGTATTTTCTTGTCGATGCCTTTTCCTGTTGGTTTTTTTTCTCCGACCCACTTCAATAACTAGATTGATAAACAAAGGATTTATAGCGATGTTCCATATAAGTAATTTTTCTATTTGCTTGCTGATGCATTTCCCTGTTGGATTTCGTTGGCAACCCACTTCAATTTCTCTTCAATATAGCTTCTCAAGGGGGCAACGTTGATGTCATTCCAGATTTTAATGCTGAAAAGTTCATTTTCTAATTCGCTTAGGTCAATAGAAAGATTACACAGAGCCTGATGAATGTCTCCATTATGTATCAAATACCGGACTAGCCAGTTGTCCACATCTTCTTCATGATATTCAAGATGCCTGTAAAAATTTTCTAAAGACAAGGCCTTAAAATTATCAACTTGTTTATCGAAATCTTGCTTGGTTAATGCCAGCGAGTTGACAATTAAGCTAGGGTCCTGGAAGTCGTTTATCCTTCCGACTAAGTCTACTTTTGTGAGCTTTGTGAATAATGTTTCTTTCTTTGATATTGCTTCCTCACATGATTGGACGATGAGATACAGGTTCTTCACCTTCTCTTTCCATCATGCTTCTAATTGAGTGAGCCATTTTTTTGATAGAAGATCATGTTGTATTCTTTTCATGTCTGACATGTTGTTGACAAGAAAGGAAAAAGGGACGACCGTGTGCACATAGAAAGTTTCTTCATTCTTTAAATCTGTCTGTAGAAGTTGGAGCAATTTATGTGCCCTGCTTCCCACACAATCCATATTCTGTGATGTTTCCTAGGCCTTAGTAATAGGTTCCATTCTTTTGTTGATATTTTTCTCCACATACCCTCTAAAGGATTCCAGGAAGCTGGAGGAGCCTTCAGATTTGCTGCAGGGGTGCAGGTAGTTGCAGGCATGGCTATTTCCAAAGGACTGCCAAGCAATGGCATAGGAAACAAAACTTCCTCTAATTCCTTAATATGGTTCTTTAGTTTGGCATTCTCGGCCTCAATGACTCCAACGGAATCATGAAGAGAATCTCTGGTTTCCATGTGAAGTTGACAGATTTTGGATGTCTGCATATTGGCAAGGTCAAGTTCTGAACAATGTTTTCTTTTCTTATTTTTTACATCTCTTTGTTTAATGATTATTTTTTTTTATTCTCTTTCAAAAACAACACTCTAGAATACGAAGGATTCATCTTCGTAAAAAAATTCGGTATCAACTATGTCCATTGCGTAGACATGGTGAGTTGTGTCTCCGGGCTGATCAAGGTTGCAGAATATGCTATCCAGATTAGCGTCAAGATCCATGTTATCACTCTAAATTTCAGGCTGCTCCACCTCCCCTACAATTCTTTTTCCCTTCTTCTGCATGGGAAGCTCATGAGGAAGATGTTCACTGTATCTTTACAAAAGTGTTGTGGAGCTGTTGCCAGTAGTTTATGAAAATGTTGATTTGCTCCAGACGTGGCTTGAAATGAAGAAATGGAAGGGACAATATAACCCCCCAGAAACGTTGGTTGAATGCATGTGAATGGAAAATATCCTCATTAATGACAATATCTATTCGTGTTGTATGTTGACCTGTTAGAAGTAAATATTAATTATTGCATACTTAGAAGTGTGAAGGTGGCGGTTACGGTGAAGAACATTTAAGGATTGGAGGTTTCGTGAAGGAACCACGCTGATGGCATGCGAATGGCATTCCATGATATTTGAAATTAAGACTGGGAAGGGATAAGGTAAGCCTCCACAAATATTGCATTAATGGAAGAGCTTCTCGAGCCTTGCACACATCAATGACATCTTAGATGGTGCCTATAGGATGACCTGTTAGCATTAAAGATTTAGAAACAAGACACACAC
>ML780168.1:562037-574610 GCA_009831015.1 Picea engelmannii | reverse complement strand
ATATATATATATATATATATATATATATATATATATATATATATATATATATATATATAATTTATTATTATGGACACATGTGAAGGTGACAAGGACGGGGAAGATCAAGCAAGGAAGGAATGGCCAAGTCTGAAATTGTATGGTGAAACTGGTGAGTGTGCAATGGTGAAAATGCACGAGTCAGAATTGTTGATTGCAAAACACGTAAAATGTAAGAGGGAATGATGGTGCAGTTAAGAGGAGGGTTTGTATATTTGCGGAATTGAGAGAAAGTGGCTAAGTATGGAAAGTGTGACTTTCTACAGGCTTTCAAGGAGCATAGTGAAGGGAAGCATCTACAGTCTTTGGATCGTGGGTTCTCGCACTGGCGGGTTCAAAAGTGGGCCTCTATTGCTCCGTGTCTTGCAAATAGTACCCAAACTTGCATGACATAGAAATTGAGAAGCAGACTTGCAGGTTGAACATTGCACTTCTATTGTTCCGTGTCCTCCAAACAGTGCTCGGAGTTCCACGATATACAAACTGACTGATGAACTGCAGGGTTGGCGGGCCTAGGATGGAAATTGTTAACGGATCGAAATTGCATGATATAAAAATTTTGATATTACACAATTATTTGGGAATTGCACTTGTATTGGTCTATGTCCTCCAAACAACACTCGGAGTTCCGTGATATACAAATTGACAGGTGGACTTACATACTTAAGGCACTTTTTGGATCACAAGTTCTTGGATAGGCGTGCTAAAAAATAGACAGACTGGATGACTGGTGGAATGTATATGTTATATGTCTAACATTATCTAAAAACATTATTTTCAAGTATTGAAATATCAATATACAATATTGATATTGTACAATTTAATTAAACAAAATTATCAATGCGGATCACCGAAGTTTTGGGCACAGGATATCAGACTTATAAAGTACATTTATGTACTTTTATAAGTATGGATATCATATTTCATAGAGCATGTATGGATCTGTCATTCCATATTAGTCACTTTCTGGATCACGGGTTCTCCGACTAGCGGGCTGAAAATGGGGCCTTTATTGTTACGTGTCCTACAAATAGCACCCAGACTTCCGTGAGATACAAATTTATTGGTGGACTTCGGGCTGGGTCGATCAACATTGTACTTATATTTTCCCGTCTGCTCCACGCAGCACTGAGAGTTTTGTGATATACAAGTTGAAAAATGGACTCCAGGACTGGCAGGTTCAAGATTGTGATTGTCTACATGTATAACATATATGTTATATAGCTAACATTATCTAAAAACATTATTTTCAAGTACTACATTATTAATAATGAATATTGATATTGTACAATTTAATTAAAGAAAATTAGCAAATGAGTTGCAAGCTTCCAGTTTGGGTCCAATTGTAGATCACCGAAGTCTTGGGTGCAAGATTAGATGGACATGAAATCTTCCACTCCGATGTCTGGCAACCCGCGAGCATAGACATGGATTACCAAGTTTTCGATGCAAGATGTACATTCAGAACATGGGGAATGAGAGTTTGATAAGGCGTAGCAGGGACCTGGGGGCATAAAATTGGCTAAGGAAACCAAAGGGCTCGGTTTGAATCACAGTTCATATTTCATAATTCATGTGCAACACCAACTGTGTGGTGACCAGATCATTATATGTAGAAACCAAGCAAAACTAAATATGCAGCTTTATAAACTATGGACATGATATTTTATGGAGAATGTATGGATATCGCATTCCATACTTGGCCACTTTCTGGATCGCGGGTTGTCGGGTTGGCGGGCTCAAAAAATAGGCCTCCATTGTTCTGTGTCCTACAAATAGCACACACGACTTCCGCGATATACAAATTGACAAGCGGATTTGCGGGGTGACTTAGATTTTATAGAGAATGTACAATTTTTCGAAACACGAGAATGAGAGTTTGATAACACGTAGTGGGGGACCCACGGGCATAAAAATGGCTAAGGAAACCAAAAGGCTTGGTCTGAATCGCAGCATATATTTCATAATTCATGTGTAACACCAACTGTGTGGTTACCAGATCGGTATGTGTAGAAACCAGGAAAAACTAAATATGTACATTTATAAAGTATGGACATGAGATTTTATAGAGAATGTATGGATATCGCATTCCATATTTGGCCACTTTCTGGATCACGGGTTCTCGGGCCGGCGAGCTCAAAAAATAGGCCTCTATTGTTCTGTGTCCTACAAATAGCACACACACTTCCGCAATATACAAATTGACAAGTGGAGTTGCGGGGTGGATGATATTTTATAGAGCATGTACAGTTTTTGGATCATGGGTTCTTGGGTTGGTGGGGTCAAAAATGAGCCTCTATTATTCGTTGCCTTACAAATAACATCCACAACTCTGCAATAAACAAATTGACAAGTGGATTTGCGGGCTGGCCGGCTCAAATAGAGTAACAAGTAGTTTTTAGGAGGATGTACCCTTTTTTTTGTTTTTCATAATGTATATTTTATAATTCAAGTACAACACTGGTTGTATGCTCACCAGAACAGTATATGTAGAAATCGAGGAAAACTGAGAAGCTGGATAATTGTTTTTTTTTTCTTTTTCTTTTTTTGCAACAAGCTATATAGATATGCTTTGAAACATAGAAATATGACTTTGCAATATGTTTCATTTATATCTCATAATTCAAGTGCAATACCAATGGTATCGTGATTAGACCAATATGTGTCCAAGATGAACATACTATATTGAGGAATGGGCACATTCGACCAAACATGGTCAATAAGTGCATTTTGTAGATGGCTTGTGTTGTTCAAAAGAAAGCGGAGATTGTATTTGCACATGTAGTTTTCCAATTCTTTTGTTCTGCCATTATTTTGTAGCATGTCAATATTGAAGTCTCCTACAAGTACAATGGGTCCGTTCAGATGGAAATGGCCCAATGCATTGGAAATAAAATCTAGTATGTTGGAGAATGTTGCATGGGGAGAAACATWCAGATTCARTATTGCAACTTYTGTTTCATGGAAAATAATTTTTGCAAGCACCACTTCAACATTATTTTCTTCAATATGTATATGGTCCAAAATTGGCACATGTTTTTTCACCAGTATCATCACCCCATGTGTAATGTAAATTGATATGCAATTATGATTTGGGAATTGTTTGTTCTGCATGCATAATGCCATGTGTGTTTCCTGCAAGCACGGAATATCGTATTACATTATATCATAGTCATTCAGTATATCATCCATGTGTGCATTTAAGCTGCGTGTGTTAAGTGACATAATTGATACAGATGAATTTGTTTGTATGGATTGGTAATCATAGTGCAGTTGCCATTTTGTGGTGGTCTTGTGTCATGCCATTTCAATATCAACCTTTTTTTTTCACTTTGAAGTTATCTTTTGTGAGAGGACTTAGTAAATACAAGGAGTCTATGCTTCTAACATGGGATAGTGTTGTGTATACAAGTCCATGTATCTGAATTCTAGTAGGCTTAAATGCAACATTATCATCTGTTAGTCCTTGGGATCTATGGACTGTACATGCACATGCAAGTTTAATCAAAAACTGTTTTTGAATCTTCAGTCGACCTGTCTTTTCCGATGCCGATACTAGATTTGATATTCACAAAATAGGTGTCCAATCATTTCCAGTGTTTGAATTATATATATAAGACAACTTGCTTGCTCGTCGCTTGCATATATGCGGTTCATGGAACTTAATCCAAAGGAAATTGAGTTTTTCTGTCTTCGTATAGGCTTTGAGTATTCCATCTTCACCATTGACCAAGACATCCTGTGAATCATACTTAGAGGCATATA
The DNA here is from genome assembly GCA_009831015.1 of Picea engelmannii. Taxonomy (NCBI): domain Eukaryota; kingdom Viridiplantae; phylum Streptophyta; class Pinopsida; order Pinales; family Pinaceae; genus Picea; species Picea engelmannii. The sequence continues at coordinate 570,806 of ML780168.1, read as the reverse complement.
TTTCAACCAAAATTTCTAATTTGAGGACAAGCTGTGAAGGTAAAGTGACCGAATGTTCATGATGTGGCAGATGTCCATGGTTGTCTTTTTCTAGGAAAATTGAATTGATGATGATATCATTGCCAGGCATGACCGATAGCATGTGGTTGTTATGCATTGAAACATCCTTATTTCTATAGAACAGGTAAGGGAATGTTGGGTCTATTGGTGTAGGTCATAAGCACCTTGAATTGATATATGTTAAGTCATCATATGTTTGGTTGTTTGTCCACATTCTATTCAGAATTGAAATGAATGTTTCATCTGTTTGGCGCATTGTAGTATGCAAATCAAAGCATTTAATATTGTCTCTCTAGAAGTCATGGGTGATTGTTTCCATGTTAACGGTAGGTTGTTCAAATATCAAAGAATCTTGGATGGGCTAGGCCTGGTAAAGATCCCCACAAAATACCATGTCAATGTTTCCAAAGAATTTTGTGTACACATGTTTTATGCTTCTTAGTCAGTTGTTAATGGAATACAAGAATCGAATCCCAATCAAAGATGCTTCATCTATAAAGACAAGCTGGAGTTCCTCATAAATCTTAGATAATGTATCCAACATTTCTTTGCTAAGTGGAAGAAACTACGACTTGTTAAAAGGCATTAAAAATGCAGAGTGGACTGTTGTTCCACCTACATTATATGCAGCTTTTCCTGTGTATGCAACTATTAGGCCCTTTGGTTTCATAGGATCAGAGGAATTGTCTGAATCATAGATTCGTATAATCATTTGGAACAGTTCTTTCGTTGTGAATGTATTGCCTGTTCCTGCTCCGCCTATAAGGAATAAGTGCACAGGATTGTCCATGTTCAAGCTTTTTTTAAGAGCAATGTCCTTTAAAATTGTTTGTTGTTTGCAATTTAACAGACATCTTATTATGTGGTATTCATTATTTTCAATTAGGAAAGGATGTTTTGTGACTTGAAAACCAATATTGATACGTTTTTCACTTCCACCTGCTGGAGGACGAGGCAAATCCGCTTGTAATTCATAGGACTTAGAAGGAGTTCTGGTTGTTTTTCGGGTTCTTAACATCTTATCATGATCGTCAGGGTTTTCTAGGTCATTAACTACAACTTCCAGATCACCCCATGTTGGATTAACATTGTAGGTAAATCTAGCTTCATTGATGTGCACTATAGTTTTAGACACAGCATACGCAGCCTCCCATGTAGAGAAGTTATGTTTTAATGTCTCTTCTTTTTCATCGAACGAAATGTACAACAACAGTTTTTATCTACAATAGCTTTCATAGTCACAATGTTTATTGTATTTGACAAACCATATCACAGAGGGTTTTTTGTTGTTTAATATGGGTGCACCATTTTTTTTGTAATGTGATACGAATTCTGCTAAGCAAATATGCCTAATAGGATATGGACGTTGGAGGTTATAATCAACAATAGAGCGGCATATCACATATTCTGAATTGTCAGGCCCTTGTTGTAGCAAAACCGATGGTTTAAGCACAAATGTGTGTTTTTCAAGTGGAGATGTGTTTATGAAGACACATTTTATCGAACTTAAAGTGAGGGGCAGGGAAAGTGCAATGTGAACTGCTTGTTGAGAAGACATTTGTTGAAGATTAAGAAATGTATTGACAAGTGTGTGTATCATTTGTATGGCATCAATATGACTTCTTTCATGTTCTTTGTGTATTCTTCTAAATGCACTTATCATAGATTTGTCAAACTTTGTCATATACGAGGTACAGTAGGATGTTGCAGCATATGCATTGAGCATGTACTCGGCATATGTATTTTCTTTCCACATAGGTGGCATATCCTTGGAGAAACTATTGTTCCAAATATAGGAAAGTTTTCGTTTAAGGAAAACTGTTGGTTGCCTAAATGTACATTGTATGGCTTGGATATATTCATCTTCTGATAGATTTACCTCTGTCAAGAAGGCATCAAAGCTCATCAGCTCGTCAAATTCTGCTTGTTCTAGGAATGCGAACAAGGATTTAGATTTCTCGACAACAACATTGTCCTCTAAACTAAGTGGCTCTATGATTCTTGTAGCTCTCATTGGCGGCACAGGAAAGTTGGATCTGCAATGCGAGTTTTTTCATTTTCTACAACTTCTTGTATGGTAATGTCTATGGACTTTGGAAAGCTCTGGATCCAAATGATCTGTGTTGCATGTTATGTATTTTTCCACAAATTGTTCGATCTCTGAATTGTTATCATCTCCATACACTAGGGCACCCTCTATCCACAATAGTGCGTGGTCATGTTCATTTCCCCTATTCTGGAATTCAGTCACAAAAAACTAGTCCGATATTTTTCCAAAAAACGTTTCATCATGGCATATAAATTGTCTCAAAGAATTTATTCTATGTCTATAGTAGCGAGTACATGTCACTGGGTCTTTTCTTATGAGGTATTCAATGTCATTATTTTCCAGTGTATCAGTTTCTTTTTACATTTCTTGTTCCTATGCAGGTCAGATATGGCAACCACCAATGGATCCCAGCAATCCTCTGCACTTGTAAATGTGATGAAAAATGTTGGTGGGCCCAATTGTCAGATCATTGCAAAAATATTTTTTTTGTTTTGTTGCAAATAGTCAGGAGAGGTGCAAATGTTTTTGAAATCTCTGTATCCAATATCATATTTCATAATTTTTTCTAGGTTCACTTTTTACTTCACATCCTTGGCCAACAAATTTCTTCCTTGTAACTGGCCTTTTCTTATTCGGACCTACATGCAGGACAAAACTTGCTCTATTATTATGCTCATTGTTTTGAAAAACAAATTTGTTATGTGATACAAGAAGCAACCTCTTAAATGTAGCAGCTCCCATCAGACTATTTTATGATAATTGAATCATTCTATAATATCAGTGGCATGTGGATCTCCATAGAAGAGTGTTGGAAAGTTCATTTCCTTAGCAAATTTGTCCTTGAATATTCCAAGTAGACGCTGCCCCTCGACAGGTACAATTTCGACAATTTTGTCTTGCAAGTCATGAATGCACCGTGAATCAATGAATCCATGCACCAATGTCTCAGTAGGTGTTTCATTCTCTGATTCATCACTTGTATCAAATTCACTAGGATTTTCGAGAGTGTCTGGAAAGTTGGCATCCTCTTCTACAAGAACACTATTCTAGTTTCCATTTATACAATTTTTTTGTGCTTTGTACAGGGACCTGGAACATAGTTCCTTTAATTCTTTCATAATAGTATGCACACACACTTTTCCTGTCTGATAGGAATTTGTGTATCGCAAGCATATTTTCAGAGCCACATCAATTGACATTGTATTGCTAATGAATTGTGGCAATGCTTTTTGCACAACATCTAACCGCATAGGGACATTAATTATTGATCCTGTCAAGCCCATCTGGGGTCATTTATAGCCCCAAGGTATGATTTGAGCAAATGAAATTCACAGAGACACAAGTCTCTCCTCAAGTTCTGTAAGTTCACTAACATATGGTAGTGGTGTATTACATCTTATTTGGTCGAGGGTTGCAAACTATGGCAGTTTTCCATTTTCAAGCAACCATTTTCATGGAAGACAAATTTTTCCACTGGAAAATGGTTTCTCATGCACTGTCAAGCGGAGGTATTCTGCTTGCAAATCAGGCGTGAAAGACTTAGTGTTTTTTGAAAAATTCAATTGTTCACAAATTGCACATGCAATGGAATGAGTGTCTTTAATTTGTTTCATGTAGGTCTGTCTTGCATTTTTCTTTCGTAGGGAAGTATGGGTAGAAACTGTTTCCTGGTTTTCATTGGTAGTAGTGCATGGTGTTTCTTTTATACCACAAAATGTCACAGTTGGATGAGAATTGTGGGATATGCGATCGCACCTCTTTTTGTCGTGTTCTGAATGAACACATTTCTTTAGATTGTGATATGTGAGTTTCTCTCTAAAAGGAAGCACAACAATGTATTGTTTTCTCTCGTGCATGACCTTTTTCAAGCTGCGGTAACTTACTCTATGTTTCTTGCCCAAGGCCACGATGACTTGATGGAAAATGGGATGAATTTCACTCTGACTCGGGTTCTCATAAATTAGTCTACATTTTTTGTTTAAGGCCTGTATGGCCTCATCACAACTGGGATGAATTTGACGCATAACTTTTTTCAAGTTGTGATAACTTACTCTATGTTTTTTGTTCAAGCCCTATAAGACCTCATCAAAACTACGATGAATTCCATGCATGGATTTTTTGTTCAAGCCCTCTATGGCCATATCGCAACCAAGAGGAGTCTCATTCTTGCTAAAAAGCATTCCACGCGTATGCATATTCGATGTCGTTTGGGTGGCATGGACATTCAACCCTGAACCACTGATATGTCCAAGCAAAGGTTCATAATGGATATGTGTTGTATCTGTTTTCAATGAGAGGATGTCAATTGTTCGATCATAATTTGAATCAGTAAACCAGGAATTGACAGTGCCATATGGCAAGGCTGACCAGACCTAGATATTTACTCTGAATATCATAGACAACCATTGCAAACAAAATCTGCAACCCTCCACATTCCCTTTTTCATATGGAAGCACCATGTTTACAAGGTATTCCTGCCAACTTCCAACTGCGAGCATATTTTCTAGGAGATATGGGAAAAGGTGTTGATGCAAGAACCTAAAAGCTTGTTGGATGCCACCTATAATTGCATTGCAAAAGGACTATACATTGTAAATCCGCAGTGACTGCACATCAAACTCCATTGGCACCAAATAGCAAATTGCATTGAATAGACTATCTCCACAGCTAGACACAACATTTGTTGCCAGCTGCAAACCATGGAAATATTTGCGATGCATAATCTGTTTCCATTGCGATTCAAGGTCTTTGCAAATGTTGGACAAGTAAATATGAGGCCCCTCAACACTGCATATGGACATTTTTCTATACATTAGTGGTTCATAATGACCACTGGCATCATTTCCATCATGGAACAAGATGCAATATGGATTGTCAGATGCAGTTTTGTTGCATAGTAGATATCTTGTTTTTCTTGTCAATGACCATATTCCAACTGATATGTTGAGCTAGTTAGACAGCCACCGTATACAAAATGTATCTCCCCAAAGTCCCGTCTCATGTGCAGGAAGAACTAGAGATGCAGACAACTGCATCTTTGAAAAATATGTAGTGACATCATGTATTCCATGCAACTGCCGAAGAAAATCAGATTCTAGATCGTATTCATAGGACTACAAAGCCTCAACATAGCCATTTTTTAAACAACTCAAGAAATAATCTATCAATCCATTGCGCAGCTTGGTCGATGAATACCGGAAATGTAGTAGAACCTGGAATGTATCAAAAAGGCAATCCTTAACAGTATACGAGAATGCATCCAATCTAAAAAGGCCATTACTATGAAAAACCACGTCAATGCTATCATGTATAATGGAATGTGTATCTATTTCATACGACTCAACATCTATTACTTCTTTCATCTCTTGAACTGTGATTTTGAAGCTGTTTGTTAGATACTTTTAGTCTTTATGAAAGCAGAGAAAAGGGGAGGAAAAAAAATAAAGTAGCAAAAAAAAAGGAAAGAAAAATAGGAAAACTACAAGCACAGGACTGGGTACCAATCCCTGTATGTATCTTGCAACCTTCTTATTCTCAACTTCAATTCCCCCTAGTCCCCATAGAAGATGACAATGAAACAAACCCACACCGGAAATTGAACCAAACAAAAGAAACAATGCAAATAAAAAACCATGATAAATTTACTCAGTAGAAAGAGAACAGGTGGACGTAGTTTTCTGACCCAAAGAATAAAAGCATTTCCTGTGTCTACATCCCACTGGATGGTTCCCTCTTCTGATAGCTCCGAACTACTTTTTGTAAACCCCTCTGCATTGCAATTTTCAAAAAAGCTATGGACGTGGCAGGCAGGATATGAAGTCGCATAGTTTCCAGGAACAAAAATGAAGAGCAGAGACAAAGATGGTCTACAACAGAATTTGGAGGCAGGGTGATGCAGGAGCATAGCTAGCACATCAAGCAAGCCAGCACGGAGGCGGAAGACAGCTGGACAAGCCAAAACAAATTTTGAAAACACTTTGGGATTGTTGCACAAATCTTAAATGAGTCATTTAAGAGATGGTGCACTTGTATATTGTAATGGACCTTGAGTAGATAGCTCTCATCCTTAGGTAGATAGTCGACATTTAATAGACTTAATGCAGTTAGATAGGAATTTAATTCTAGACTTGATAGCGTAGAGTCCAAGAGGGAAAACGGATATAGACACCCTCATTGTATCATTGTAGCATTAACAGGGGCAAGAAGAGAAGAGCATATAGAGAATTGTGTGAAGAACACCCATGTACAGACATTTGAATTAATAAAAGAAAGCTTTGATTCAAATCCATGGTTTGTGTTATTTCTCTATGTATTGATGTTATGATCAATTCATGTTTTCTTCCTGTCATGCATTTGCTTTTATATGTTGTGTATGTGATTTCATGGTTGAATTGAAGTCTGTAAGGCAGAGTGAATGAGTTTCAATTGTTTCTCTAATTGAGCCAGAGGATTCCTGCAATGAGTGCAGTTGAATTTGTCCGCAAGGAGTGCATTGACAGAAGGGTTCAATTAGAGATAGCTTTTGTTCTCATTTCCTCAAAGGTGCAGTTAGGTACAATGCCGTGCAAAGAGTGTGCAGGCTAGGGAGAAGTCTCAGAGTTGTGATTCTGAGCAAAGTATTCGAAGGATTGTTGCTGCAGATGTGCGCAGAGTCAAAATACTTCAACACTGAGGCATTGTTGAAGGGTTGCCGCAAGGAGTGTGTGCAAGAAGTTCTCTAAAGGACTTGAGAGTCAAGAACAAGTTCAGGAGGAACAGGCCTTTGAAGTCACTGAAGGGTAAGTGCAGGGAAGTTGCCATGGAAGGTTGGCAAGAAGAATCACAAGGTTGCGAGCAAGTGGACGAGTTCTGTGGAAGAACACTTCGTCACTTCATGGATTTCTCAAGAGAAGAAACGGACAATCGGAATTCTCCGAGGAGAAGTCGCGAGAATCCGCTGGGCTGTGGGATCTTGCAGAGCTACAGGAGATATATTGCAGATATCCCAAAGGGTGGAAAGATCAGGACGGATAGAGTCATTGATCCAAGCTAGCCAGGGCCGTTGGATCCATTGCGGGATCGCCTATCGGGGTTTCGTGAGAGAAGAGCCGAGGATTTGGCCACAGGAATCACGATATTGCGATAAGCGATATCCCGACAACTACGTAAGTAGTGTGGTGACACAGGTGTTAGTGGAGTATAGGTGGCACCAACTATCAGAATTTCCCAACGAAGAGTCCAAGTATTGGACGCCAAGATTCGTGAAACTGCGAAGTCCGAAGTCCCGACGGGAAGACGGGACTGTTGAAAATTCAAAGCCGCGAACTCGTCAGAGTTTCGACATATCGGGACTCGGAATTCTGAAGAGACGAGTGCTTGGTATCGCGAGTAGTGAAGACGCGATAGGAGAAGTTCCGATAAGGCGAGAGAAAGTCAGCGTTGACTAAAACCATCGGGTCTCGAGGATTTGAGAACCCAGTGACCAATAGAGAACTTACAAAGCCGCGAAGTTCTGATCCTCCGAAAATTTAAGGAAGGGGGATCGCATGAGAGAAGAGAAACTGTGGGTGTATATTTCCCGATAGGGAAATAGAAGAACACTTGAGTTCTTCAGGCCGTGGAGAAAGAAGGTCCTGTGGTAGCGGACGTGCCAGTGAGGGCGCGGCTGCGTCACAGGGACTCCCGCCATTGAAAAATAGCAACAACAGGGAAACATACCCGTCAACGAGGGATGACAAGAGCTTGGCCCCAAAAAATTGAAACCGCAACAATAGGTCCAACAACTTGCAAAGTTGAAGAAGAATAAACCAATGAACAACCACGAAGAGGTCGAACTGCAACTGCAGGACCTCAACTTTTCAAATTTGAATTAAACAAGAGAAAGAATCATGGAGTGAAGCAATGAGCAAGCATTGACCACTGAAGCAGTGATGCCAACCATGAACGAAACTGTATTGCAACACATCTGTACAATAAACATTTAAGACTACCAGAGCTGTTAGGTAAACACTTAAGACTGTCAGGATCGTCGAAGGGTGTGACCCTGTGCAAGCATTTAAGAAAAAATACATCATGGCAGGCTTGTTCTCTCGAAACACGCAACAATAAAGAAAAAATATCACATAGTAATATGGTAGAGAATGTATTCTACCTAACAGAAAATGCTAAAGGAAACATTTGAACTAATGCTAGAATTAATCCACCTCCGACCAATGCATAATAAAATATACAATTCAAAAAGACCATATACAATCAAATACTTTGGATATGCCAAAATATATAACATTGGGAATAGCGAAGCCGACAATAAGATCTCCATTTCGTTGTCCAATCAGATCTTGACAAACAAGGTACTTTCTATTATATAAAAATCGATGTTTTCACTTCCCTTGTTCCAACAATAAATAATAATGCACAATCTAATACGAGGTCAACGATTTATCAATTGCTATAGTCCCTCTATGCCTATGGCAGGGACTAATAATGTTGATACTACTTTGTATAAGAATTTAAATATTTAGAATCAACATAATGTACTCGTAATTTTCCAACATCTTGCATTATAATGAGAAGTATCTCACATGCTTGGAAAATATGTGTGCTATCAACCAAAGAAATATTAATATAGTTATTTAGAAGAACAAGTTGCTAGAGAAATATTAATATAGTTATTTAGAAGA
>ML780168.1:548455-561490 GCA_009831015.1 Picea engelmannii | reverse complement strand
TTATATATATATATATATATATATATATATATATATATATATATATATATATATATATATATATATTTGTTGTTTGGTCTTCAATTACTCATTTTCCACTAGTGAAAAGAAAGACTTTATTTCTCAATGTCAACCTATGAACTTACATATTTTCCATTATGTTCCTTAAATGAAACTCGTTGTCACCTTTAACTTAGAGAGTCAAACCATGAATGTGTGAAGTGGTTGGTGAAGGAACACTATTTTGGTAAAGATTATGCACCTTTTTTATCTTACTATGATCAAGTTTAATAATAAATGAAATAAAAGTGTTCATTATTTAACATATGCTATCCATAGATGATTTTAGAGGCTAAATTTAGCAAATGAGCTAATTTTCCATGGTTTTTCACAAAAAAGATTCGCCAATTTACATTTTTTTCTAGAAATGATTTGCCCAAATTCCATAGAATAAAATTATTTTACCTTAAAAATCGCCAAAACTTTATAGAAAGTATATAAAATCCTTAGAAATTTGAATATTTTTACAAAACTATTGCTAAACATTTTACATTTTTCATATTAAGGAATAGTAAGGTTAGCCCATGTTTCTACATTTTAATATAAATTTTTACCCTTAAAATCATCCCTAATGCTATAATATCACTATGGTAACTACCACATTTGGTATTTTATCTTCAAAAAGGAGACGTGGTTACAAATTTTTTGTTGTTTAGTCTTCAATTACTCATTTTCCACCAGTGAAAAGAAAGACTTTATTGCTCAGTGTCAACCTATGAACTTATATATTTTCCATCATGTGCCTTAAATGAAACTCACTGTCACCTTTAAGTTAGAGAGCCAAATCATGAATGTGTGAAGTGGTTGGTGAAGGAACTCTATTTTGGTAAATATTATGCACCTTTTTTTTATCTTACTATGATCAAGTTTAATAATAAATGAAATCAAAGTGTTCATTATTTAACATATTCTATCCATAGATGATTTTAGAGGCTAAATTTCGCAAATGGGCTAAATTTTCATGATTTTTCACAAAAAAAGATTCGTCAATTTACATTTTCTCTAGAAATGATTTTCCCAAATTCCATAGAATAAAATTATTTTACCTTAAAATTCGCCAAACTTTATAGAAAGTATATAAAATCCTTAGAAATTTGAATATTTTTACAAAACTATCGCTAAACATTTTACATTTTGCATATTAAGGAATACTAAGGTTAGCCCATGTTTCTACATTTTAATATAAATTTTCATCCTTAAAATCATCCCTAATGCTATCATTTCACTATGGTAACTACGACATTTGATATTTTATCCTCAAAAAGGAGACATGGTTACAAATTTTTTTTTGTTTGGTCATCAATTACTCATTTTCCACTAGTGAAAAGAAAGACTTTATTGCTTAGTGTCAACCTATGAACTAAAATATTTTCCATCGTGTGCATTAAATGAAATTCACTATCACCTTTAACTTAGAGAGCCAAATCATGAATGTGTGAAGTGATTGGTGAAGGAACTCTATTTTGGTAAAGATTATGCACCCTACAGTGTTGATACACACACACACACACACACACACACACACACACACACATCAAATGATATATATGACATTGTATATCCCACAATGTACATCATTGCAATATGCATATTTCTCGCCCGCTACATTATGTAAATAAGGATTATGGGGAAAGGAACTTGGCAAAGAAGATGTACAATCATTTTTTGAAAGTGTGAAATCCTTTCAATCCTTACTCTTATCTGTAATGACCCCTCTGTTATGACTAGGACGTTGGATTATTGAGAGGGGTGTGAATCAGTAATAGAGCAATTGAATCCTTTTCTAACCACAATATGCAAGTGTTATATCAATGTAGAATTATCATCCAATAGTTGCAAAGTAAATAAACAATGAACAAATGAGCAATCATACATATACATAGTACACCAGTGTTTTTACGTGGAAACCCAAAGCGAGAGAAAACCACAAGATTCTTTTTCTTATATGTCTTTAAGAATTAGATTCATTGGAAGCACCAACTTCCTTTGTTTTCCAGCTGCAACTGGAAGGAGGCTCCAACCCCTTAGTTTCTCAGGCTACACCCTAAGGGAAGCTTCAACTCCCCAATTCTCTGGCTACAACCAAAAGGAGGGTACAATCCCCTATGTTCTTCGGCTACAACAGGAAGGTGGCTACAACCACCTGTCCTTTCCCCATCCAACCACCCTAATGTAGAGGTAGAATGATGGAAACACTATCACATTATCATTGTGATAAATACCAATGTAATTTTGTACCAACCTATACCACTGACCTGCAGACAACCTGTACTACTGCCCCTGCAATCAACCTATACCTGAACTGAGAATGTATCAACCAAATACAACAGACACATGACCTGTAGTTCTGCAACATGTGTATGTACACACCCTATATATTATGTAGCCCATGTATGTACGCATCATGTCTTTTATGCATCCTACGTATACCTTATGAAACTAGGGTTTTCTTTATTTTGAAAATTTTTGACCCTCTGCAACTTCTTTCACATATATTTGCAACCTATCATTGTATCCAGACTGTAACTATACCCTGTGCATGAATCCTCATATATATATATATATATATTCATGTTCCATATAAGTGTGTGTAATAATGAACAAGTATAATAATCCACACATGATCTAGACATCAAAACCCTTTCTGATATTCAACATCTCAATACATCAACCACTTCACAAATACAAGCTCTCAACCATGTACCACAAAAACCATTGGCCATGTGCTAAGAAATACAAGATGTTCCTCAACTCTAAAAAGAATTCTCAATGACAAATGTTGATTATACTAGCAATGTATCTGTAGATCTGACTTATATAGAATATCCCATGCAACCAATAGTCTCTCTAGGGAGAATCCTCAAATCTCCATAACCATTTCTCATGCATACCTCAAAATCCAATTTCTCATAGAAATAAGACACGGATTTTGAACTAGTGGATAGATCTGATGTATCTGATCAGTAGAGACCTTCCTAGAAGCTTGATCTCAAAATACAAAATCTTGGCTTCTTCATCTCCTCAGAATTCCATGGCTTTTCTCTCAAGTGTGCGTCTTGTTATAATGATAGTTGGTGTATGTACGCGCCTTGTTGTATTGGTAGCCCGCATATGTATGCACCCTGTTGTACTGTTAGCTCACATACACCATATAACTTAGGGTTTTTTAGTATTCGTTGTAATTTTGAAACTTTCACCGTCAACCCTTCGTGCTACCTCGGACTTTCGCAACTTAAGATGTATCAATGAGTACTTGCAATAAGCCTTACACAACAATAAATATTCAATGTGCTCAATTGTGATTAAATGAGAGAGCCTTGCCTCTTATTTATGCTTTCATGTAGCATCCTCAAGGGGTTAGCTTTTAACCATCTTCACCCACTTTCCCTATTTTAGGGTTAACCCACTTATAACCACTTGTCCAGTTAACTTAACCAATTTCCATAATTATTAATTTCTCCATTAAGTTTCTTATTTAAATAAATCATTTTACATCCTCTTTGACTTATAGTACACTCGTGACTTCACTTTATTATTTAAATAATTTCTTATTTGCAAACACTTTGACTACTTTTACCTTTTGGGGCTTCAAGATGACTTATGAGGGTTCTCCAACTTCACATGGCCATAACTCTCTAACCGTGAGGAGTTATGTGACGTTCCACATACCACTGGAAATGGTATGATGCATACTATCGATACAGAATAGTATTACCTGCAAATATATCAAAACTGATACTATTATCCATCAAACAAAATTGGGTCCATTAACCAAACCTTTATGCTACCGGAATTCGCTACCAAACTTTCTTCAAGGGTTGACATCAATGATAACCAACCCAATTAATCAACACTCTCCCCCTTTGGCATTGAGGGAAACAATCTGATGTAATACTAAATTCATATCACTCATGTTCCCCTATGACCATCCCTCCCCCTAGAACCATAACTTTGTGCTCTGCATATGATAAATCTCTCCCCCTTTGTCATCAATGGAAAATGTATCTTTCCATCTGGGCCTGGTCCCCCTAACTAAACTATCCTTGGGGAGACTCCCCCTAACTGAACTCTTCCTTAAATTGATCTCCCAACCTGAATTTTCCTCTTTATGGTGCTTCCTTGTGTAAATCTAAGACATATAATATAAGCATTCAAAAGCATTCATTTTGGAGTAGAAATTACTCTGAGCCTCTGGCGAAGATACTCAAAGGATTCTTTTGGAAGTGGTTTTGTAAAGATGTATGCCACTTGTTCTTTTGTGCCCACATATTCAACTCTGATGTTCTTCTCTGCAACTTGTTCTTGTAGAAAGTGATACTTGATTGGAATATTCTTCGTCTTGGAGTGCATCACCGGGTTCTTTGAGATATTGACGGAGCTTGTATTATCATAATAGATCGGAATGGGATCATCATACTCAACCCGTATATCTGTCAGAGTTTGTTTCATCCATAGAACCTATGTACAACATGTTGTTGATGCAATATAATCTGCCTCGACTGTAGATAAGGATACTGATGATTGTTTTTTACTTAACCATGATACTAAACACTCACCCAAGTAGAACGTTTCTCAACTGGTGCTTCATCGGTCATCAATGCAACCTTCCCAATCTGCATATGTGTAGGCAATAAGTGATAGATCATTTCCTTTTGGATACCATAATCCAAACTCTTTCGTTCCTTTGAGATATCTGAAAATCCTATTCACTGTTAATACATGTCATTCCTTTGGTGCTACTTGAAATTGTCCCACCTGTCCAACTGCCTGCATTACATCTGGTCTAGATGTTGTCACATATAGTAAACTACCAAGTATTGATCTGTATTGCCTCTGGTCTGTAGACTTTGAATCATCATCTTTGCTCAACTTGCAGTTGATTTTCATAGGAGTGGTAAATGGTTTGCAATATTCCATTCCGAACCTCTTTAGCATTTATCTGATATACTTGGTTTTAGAAATAAAACTTCCTTGGTTGCTTTGACGTATCTAAAGACCCATCAATAATGATAGTTCTCCGAGTAATGACATTTCAAATTCATTCTGCATAAAATTTGCAAATTTCTGGCTTAACCTATCACCATTGCTTCCAAAAATAATATCATCAACATAAACTTCAATTAATAAAATACTATCTTGAATTACCTTGATGTAGAGGTTGTTATATGCACTTCCTTTTCTGAACCCTGCCTGTTGTAAATATTTATCCAGTCTAGAGTACCATGCTCTAGGAGCCTGTTTTATACCATACAAGGCCTTCTTCAATTTACACACATAATCTGCATTCTATGACAACTGAAATCCTTCTGGTTGTTCACTGTAGACTTCTTCTTCAAGTTCCCCGTTCAGAAAAGATGATTTCACGTCCATCTGATACACTTTAATATTCTTGGAGCATGCATAAGCTAGGAGCAATTGGATTGCTTCCATTCTGGAAACTAGAGGAAATGTCTCTTCAAATTCGATTCCTTCAACCTATGTATATCCTTTACATACCAATCTAGCTTTATTCCTTTTAACCTGTCCATCTTCATTCAATTTATTTCTGAATACCCACTTTGTGCCAATCACATTCTTATTCTTTGGTCTTGGAACCAATTCCCAAGTGTCATTCTTCTCTATTTGATCCAATTCTTCATCCATGGACTTATTCCAAAATTCATCCTTGTTGGCTTCTTCAAATCTGTTTGGTTCAATCGTAGATGAGAGTGCTAGGTATGTTTGTTCTGGTGAACGAATTCTTCTTCTAGTCTCATCTCCTGCATCTTTGTTTCCGATAATATGATCTGAAGGATGATTCTTCTGTACTTGTTTGCTAGGTTTATTTGGAGGCACTTGTTGAACCTTCTCTTCTACTTCTTTCTGGCCCTCTTTATCTTCCCCTTCTACTTCTTCTTCATCTTCTGCTTCTTCGTAAAGTTGTTCCATTGATTTATTTTCTTCTTCCTTTAATTCTCGTCTACCTGTTTCATCAATTGTTACATTGATGCTTTCCACAACTTTGTTCAACCTCATATTGTAACACTTGTATGATTTCCTAGTACTTGAGTAACCAACAAGTACTCATTTTTCCACACGAGAGTCAAACTTTCCCATTCTGCTATCTTCTCTTTTGATGTAGCATTTGCTTTCAAATACTTTGAAGTGATTCACATTTGCTAGTCTTCCTTTCCATAGCTCGTAGGGAGTTTTGTCAGTGTTTTTTTCTGAGTATTACTCTATTTTGAATGTGAACCATTGTATGCACTGCATGTGTTCAGAAGATATCTGTCAATTTGGAATCCATTAACATTGTTCGAGCCATTTCCTGTACTGTCCCGTTCTTTCTTTCAACAACTACATTCTGTTGAGGTGTCCTAGCAACGAAGAATTGTCTTTTTATTCCATGCCTATTGCAGTAGTCCATAAATTCCTTTGAAGTGAACTCTCCTCCATTATCATATCTCAAACATTTGATTTTTGAATCCATTTCATTTTCAACCATTACCTTGTAGACCTTGAAGTTTTCAAAATCTTCTGACTTATTCCTGAGAAAGAAAATTGTAGTCATTCTTGTATAATCATCAACAAACAACATAAAATATTTCTCACCTTTTAAACCCTTTGTTGTAGTTGGTCCAACTAGATCAATATGCACAATTTCCAGTGGTCTTATCATTGAATATTCCTTTGATTTAAACTTGGTCTTTGTTTTCTTTCCTTGTTGACAATGCTTGCATAAAGTGTTGGTTAGTTTCACGATCTAGGGAATTTCTCTAATTTCTTCCTTTTTGCTGACTTTGAAAAGGTTATCAAAGTGTATGTGACCCATTCTTTTGTGCCATAGCCAACTTTCATCTTCCTTTCCTAGAAAACACTTTTCATTTCCAATTTCACTTAATACATATATGTTGTTTGAAGTTCTTGCAGTTGTTGCAATCAATTTTCCTGAACCTTATTTTATTATCTCACACTTTTGTGAATCGAAAGTAACTTTATGACCTTGGTCACACATTTGACTCACACTTAGAAGATTATGTTTGATATATTCTACTAGTAGAACATCTTCTGCCTTGGTATTCCTGTTTCCAATTCTGACTGTGCCTTTTCCAATGATTTTAGCTGAATCATCATTTTAGAAGGATACTGATCCATCTATTTCCTTTCTTAATGTAAGAAAAATGTCCTTATCACCTGTCATGTGTTTTGAACAACCACTGTCAACATACCAACCACGTTTCTTCTTCTTATATTGTAGATCAAGTGTGCATTCTTCATTACTATATTGATTCTTCTTTCTTGTCCATGTTCTCTTCTGAGGTTCTTGTCTGTGACTGTTGTTGTTATGTTGTGGTTCTCTAGGAGGAACTGTCATTCTACAATCTTTGTCCATGTGTCCAAATTTTTTACACTTGTAGCATTCCACTTAAGTGCTCAATGATTCAAACATGTTGTAACTTCTCCTTTGTGTTTCACTAGGCCTTCTTGGATAACCCTTTTGTGTATGACTTTCAAAGTTGTTTATGTTCTTGATGTTAGCTATGCAATTCATAGCTTTGTGTCCAAAATTATTGCATGCATAACTTAAACCAAAAAATATAGTTTGATACTTCGATGTTGAATATCTTCTGAAATGAGTTACTCTTCTAAATCCTTCTTCTTCCTAAGGCCTATCTGGCGGTTGTTGATTTTGAAATCTGAATCTTATCGGTGGAGGAGTGTCCCTATAATCTTCTTTGGAGGTATTCCTATCCCCTTTGATTGTTTCTGCATATTTTTTTGGATATGTTTCTTGTTATGTTGTTTTGGATCTTGATCCTTTTTCTGTCTAATCATATCCACGTTTGGACTTGTCATGATGAGGCTTTTGACTGCTGATATTGTTATCCAAAACTTTTGAGTTGTTCTACATATTTTTCTTTTGAATATCCTTTCTTAATGTGACAATCTCTACTTCTAAATTTTCAATGATCCCGTCTCTTTCTTGTAGTTGTTCTTTGAGTGCTTCTTCAATTATTTTATCTTATTCTATTTGAACCTTCAAATTTGTGATCATTTGTTCTAGTTCTTGTGTGTCTTCTTTCTTGTTTACTTCCACTTGTAGTTTCTTGTTTTTCATATTTTCTCTTCTTATAACTTCTATGGAAGTCAACAATTATTCTTGGTAGTCAACTTCTGCCTCTTCATATTCTTCTTCGGTGTCTTCTTTATCAGAGTCTTCTACTGCCATGAATAAAACTATTTTTGTCTCACTGTCACTAACTTCATCTTCATCTGATGAGGAGATGTCTTCTTTGGTGCAGAAGCTTTTCTTGAAAGCTTTCTTTATGGTTCTTTTGCCTTTATATGTTTGTTTTATATTTGAGTAATCTTCATCATTCCTCTTATTTTTGTTATGAGGACATTTGTTAGCAAAATGACCAATACCATCACAATTAAAACAAATCAATGGAAACTTACCTTTATATCTATCGTTGGTTCCCTTGTTCAATCTTTTGACAAAGTTGGACACTTCTTCATCATCTTCTGAGATGTCACTGCTGCTGCTATGTTCTTTTTCCCTTTTCTTTCCCTTTTTCTTTGAAATTTTGGATGCTTTGAAAGCTGCTTCTTTTATATTTGTATTTTCCTATTCAGTTCTCATTTCATATGTTGTGAAGATTCAATGTAATTCGTCCATGCTTATTGAGTCTATATCTTCTCTTTCTTCTAGTGTTGATAACTTAGGATCAAATCTCATAGGAAGAGTTCTTAGTACCTTTTGAACAATTACAAATTCTTTAATTTCTTCTTCCAATCCTATGATTGCATTTACTGTTTCATCGACTCGTAAGAAGTAAGATGCAATATTCTCATCTTCCTTCATCTTTAGTTGTTCAAACTGACCTCTATAAGTTTGAAGCTTTGCTTATTTGACTTTTGAATCTCCTTCATAAATATTTTGAAGCTTGTCCCAAATCTCTTTAGAGGATTTACAATGTATAACTTTGGTGTATAATAATTCACAAAGACCATTCAGAAGTGCATTTGTGTCTTTGGAATTATTTTGACCGAGTTTTATTTCTCTTTCATTTGTCAATGGAACTGTTGGTTATTTGTATCCATCTACAACTCATTTTCAAATTTCAAATCCATGTTCCTATATATATGTTTTCATCATTCTGTTCCAAAATGCAAACTTATGTCCATCAAACTATGGTATTCCATTTTTATACATGTTGTTTATCTCCATGATCTACCTTTCAGTGGTTAAACTGATTTCTGATACTAATTGTTGGATTACTGAAAGGGGGGGTGAATCAATAATAGAGAAATTGAATCCTTTTCTAACCAAAATTTACAAGTGTGTTATCAATGTAGCATTATCATCCGATAGTTGCAGAGTAAATAAGCAATGAAAAAAGGAGGCTCCAACTTCCTTTGTTTTCCAACTGCAACTAGAAGGAGGCTCCAACCCCCTAGTTTCTCAAGCTACAACCTGAGGGAAGCTCCAAATCCCCAATTCTCTGGCTACAACCAGAAGGAGGCTACAACCCTATGTTCTCTGGCTACAACTAGAAGGTGGCTACAACCACCTCTCCTTTCCTCGTCCAACCACCCTGATGTAGAAGTAGAATGATGGAACCACTCTCACACTATCACTGTGAGATATACCATTGTAAAGTTGTACCAACCTATACCACTAACATGTAACCAACATGTACTACTTCCTCTGCAATCAGCTTGTACTTGAACTGAGCATGTATCAACCAAATATAACAAATACGTGACTTGTAGTTTTGCAACATGTGTATGTACGCGCCCTATCTGTTATGAAGCTCGTGTATGTATGTGTCATGTCTATTATGCAGCCTGCGTATAACTTCTGAAACTAGGGTTTTCTTTCTTCTGAAAAATTCTGACCCTCTGCAACTTCTTTCACATAGATCTCCAACTTGTCATTGTATCCAAACGATAACTGTACCATGTGCATGCATCCTCATATATATATATATATAGTCATGTGCCATATAGGTGTGTGTAATCATGAACAAGTATAATAATCCACACATGATCTAGACATCAAAACCCTTTCTGGTATTCATCCTCTCAATACATCAATCACTTCACAAATACAAGCCCTCGACCATGTACCACAAAAAACCTTGGCCATGTGCCAAGAAATACAAGATGTGCCTCATCTCTAACAAGAAGCATCAATGATAAATGTTTATTATACTAGCACTGTATCTATATATCTGACTTATACAGAAGATCCCATGCAACCACTAGTCTCTCTAGGGAGAATCCTCAAATCTCCATAACCATTACTCATGAATACATAAAAATCCAACTACTCATAGAAATAAGACATACTTTTTGAAACAATGGATAAATTTGATGTATCTGATCATTGTAGACCTTACTGGGAGCTTGATCTCCGAATCTAAAACTATGGCTTCTTCATCTCCTCATATTTCCATGGCTTTTCCCTCACGTACGCGTCATGTTATACTGACAGTCGGTGTATGTACATGCCCTGTTGTACTGGTATCCCGCGCATGTACTCACCTTGTTGTAATTTTAGCCCGCGTACACCTCATAACTTAGGGTTATTTAGTATTTGTTGTAATTCCAAAACATATGTCGTCAACCCTTCGTGCTACCTCATACTTTCACAACTTCAGATGTATCAATGAGTACTTGCAATAAGCCTTACACAACAATATATATTCAATGTACTCAAGTGTTATTAAATGAGAGAGTCTTTCCTCTTATTTATACTTTCATGTAGCATCCTCAAGGGGTTACCTTTTAACCATCTTAATCCACTTTCCGTATTTTAGGGTTAACCCACTTATAACCATTTGTCCACTTAACTTAACCACTTTCCATAATTAGTAAGTTCTCCATTAACTTTATTATTTAAATAATTTATTTTGTATCCTCTTTGAATTATAGTACACTCATCACTTCACTTTATTATTTAAACAATTTCTTCTTTCCAAACACTTTGACTACTTTGAACTTTTGGGGTTTCTATATGACTCGTGAGGGTTATCCAACTTCACATGGCCATAACTCTCTAACCATGAGGAGTTATGTGACGTTCTACATACCACCGGAAATGGTATGCCATGTACTATACATCTAGAATAGTCTTACCTGCAAACGTATCAAAACTCATACTATTATCCATCAAACAAACTTGGGTCCATTACCCAAACCTTTGTGCTACCAGAATTCTCTACTGGACTTTCTTCAAAGGTTCACATCAATGACAACCAACCCAATTAATCAACATAGGAAAGCGGAGCATAAAGGTAAAAAAAAAAAATTCATTAGGAAAATAGCATCAACAATATAAATCATGGCAACGCAAAATCAATGACATCATAAGTAAAAGAAGTACTAGCTACTCATCAATGAAATCAATAACGACGCAATCAACACATAAAAAAAAAGGGATAGTGACACAAAAACATAAATAGCATTTCCGCTTAGCACATCACAATCATCTTGAAACAATTTATAAACCATGATCAACCAAACAATGAATATTAAAATGACTACCCACCCAACCTACCCTGCAAGGTTAGAACCTCTAGGACACATAAGCAACGCTCAAGCCCATGATCCAATTGATTTTGACCATTTAAGGTCTCAGGGCTGGCGACTGTTCTGAGGAACAAGGAGGTGTCTACATCCCACCAACATAATCAAGTTCAAACCAACTAGCTATATCAACAACATCAATGATAATCATTGACACAATAATGTTCTAATAACAAATCGCACATCACATAAATTCCAAGGCGCAAGAGAATTTTGATTACTAAATACATCATACAATGACATAAGATAAGGCTCAATGTAATCAATGTTATTTATTTTCAAGGCGCAAAGGAAAATATCTTCTTTTCTCCAAGACACACGATTAATCAACTACTGAATTCAACCATAAATCAACATTAATTCCAAGGTGCGCGCGTGATCTAATTACCAATTTAAACAAAAATCAACATCCTGCGATGCACACAATTAATCCATTCACTTAAACATTTACACATCAACAATAATGGGCGCAAGAGTAAACAAAATTAAACAACCATACGTCCACATAATAAATGGTGCTTGGTAATCAACTTATCTTTAAACTGCGCAAAGATTATAAATACTTAATCATTCACAAGAAATCCATCAATCTTTATGTTAAGGAAAGATTCTTATCCAATCCACTCTTAACTAATCCCCAATCCTTGAGGAAAACTCTTACCCAATCAAAAACATTTAAAAATATCCTTGTCAGGATGACCCTTAACCAATCAACATCAATCATGATTAATAGCAACCACCCTCCCTTCTTATTAAAGATAAATAAGAAAAATACATAATATAAACAAGAACCTTGGTGGCTAGATCAATCAATATCAATAAAATCCACCCACCTTTCTTACTAATACATCAATAAAGAACGACACATAAATAGAAATATGAATCTTATGGCTATTATTTTTCGTGAGGAGAACTATTAAATGAAGTTCAAAACTAGCCCAAAAATGGTCTTCGCATGCAATAGAATAAAGGTTTCAAATAAAGGTTTCCCCCTTTCCATTGCACATCGGTCCATGGTTATCTAAGGCGGTACCCTTCAGATTGTATTATTCATTGAAAAAAAAGCAAGGATCGCAGGTACAGGTGTCTACACGCAAAAGGAATTAATCTGAGGCAATAAATAAATCTGAGGCAAGAATGCAGTGAAGGCACCAGTAAAACGCAGAGAAAACAAGACGCAAGGTGTTCCCCCTCCCCAAACACACATGACATCTTCAAGTGAACAATCACAGAGATGCTCCTGGTAAATTCATTGAGGTTATTCCTTGATCATTTCGCTGATGGTAATCAATATTCGCAGAGGTTATTCTTAACCAATTCGCATAGGGTAATCAAAGATACGCAGAGGTTATTCTTGACCAATTCATAGAGGGTAGTCAAGATACGTAGAGGTTATACTTG
>ML780168.1:523122-539143 GCA_009831015.1 Picea engelmannii | reverse complement strand
TAGTTAGACTTGGCATTAGATCTATGTTGTTGAATTCAATGATTATATGTTATGGTGAGCTAGATAATGTGTTGTGGATTACTAGGATATCTTGACCTTGCACCTTGTATTTGAGTGTGTAGTTGCATCTGGGTTTTCTTTCGTGCAATTCCTAAGTGGTGGTCGGGCATTTTATTGGGTTACGCCATAATTTTGAAGCCCGATGTTCTCCTTTATTTTTTTGTTTTTCACTCAGACTTTAACGTGCCAGAAACCTAACGTAGCCCTCCCTCTTACCTCAAGCACCTCTATGAAATTTTTAAATCCTTTTAATGCGATTCAGTTTTGGGACTCCGTATTGTTTTTATTTTGGACTTACCGCTTTAAATTTTAGACCAGACTCCTAGCAGTGGATAGCATGAGGGGGATTAGACTCCTCTGACTGTGTGTTGTTTTAATTCTGTCATTGTTGTCTAGATTCGTTCAAGCAAGCAGAGCCATGTTGTTCCTATGCCCAACTTAAATTTATGATGAACTCTTGTGTATATTTTAAGAAGTTTATATATATAGATTGATTCTTATTCAATGGATATAAAAATTTATGAATTAAATTGAGTGATATTCATGTATTCTGTTTACATAAACTTATTACGATTCTTACTTAGTGTAAAGAGAAGACGCCAATAAAATATTTTATTGATTTTTAATTTATAGAATTTCCCTATTATGGATACTTGTATAGCTTGAATGCTCCCAAACCGTCAACAAATTACTGTGGATGGACACTAGAAAACAAAATATAATAAGGACAAGAGTAAATCCCAATCTGCCCAATGACAAACCTAGAAGCGTATTGTGCCTTCTTGATCCTTTTTTGTGAGTTAATGTGGGTTTGTGTATAGTTTTCCTTACCTGGAAGCGATCCCCTTCATCTGTGTATCGCTTCTTACCTGGGTCTGTGTATCATTATCCTCTTATTCCTCAATTATTTTTCTTTAATATCTTTTACTCAAAGAGAAGCATTACAACTGGCTCGAATAGGTCGATCTCCACTGAGGCCTGATATGCTACTGTCTTTACCACTGAACCATGACCCCCATTAGTAACTCATCAAATTTTCATTTCTTTTTTTTAATGTTTGTGTTTGTTTATTATTCTTCTTAAAATGAACAAATGAAAGTAGGGGTCATGAGTCTTGATGGCATCGTTGTTTGCACATATCCTTGAGGCGAGTAATGCCGTAAAGAACTTGGTCTTTATTTTTATGGGAACACCATTTCTATTAATCTATGTGATGGATTTGTGACTCCTCAATTGTGTACAACTTCAAAGTTCAATTTGGTTGGTTTCCATTAAATTGCAATTATAACCAATGATGATGTTGATGGTGCACAGAGTGACTAGCTACCTACGGGCAAAGACTCACTTTAACGTATATCTCAAAATAAAATAGTGATAATGGTTCTTTCCTTTGGAGGCATCGTCTTTGTTTTGAAAACATTGTCGTGCTTCGATCAAACAACTGGTGAGTGTAAATTTTTCTAATTTTGAGATCCCTGGGGTCAAGTGTGCCCAAACTTTAATACCCTATGAATAAATAGAAATCTATTTAACAAAAACGTAGAGATATCATTTAATTATTCTGAGGTTCTGAATATCATAATGAGATATAACAATTAGTGGTTGGAGTTGACCCTGATTCAATTGAATGAGGATGCATTGCAATGGTTATTTGGCAGCGAATTAAACTCAACTATTATTCTCCCTTTACCAGATCCATGAGGGGGACGTAGCCATGTTGTTTAAAGGCCAAAATTTGAACCTCTGACAACGATATGATTGTCTTGATTATGATTTCTATGCATAGTTTTAAATGTTACTTATGTTGTTGTGATTTACTTCTCATAATAGATCCAATTGTATTGCAATGGTTTTAATTGTATATTATGACTAATGCATTGATGCTTTTAATTTTTTTAATTATTTTAATTATGTTGTTGTGATTTACGTCTCATAAAAGTTTCAGTTGTATAGCAACAATTTTAATTGCATATTGTGATTATTGCGTTAACGTTTCTAATAATTTTAATTATTTTAACTATGTTGTTGTGATTTACGTCTCACAATAGTTTCAATTGTATAGCAACAATTTTAATTGTATATTTGTGATTATTGCGTTAATGCTCTTAATGTTTTTATTTGTTTTTACGACGGGGATCTAATTAAGGAACCCTTGAACTCATTGATGTTGTTGTTAAAATCCACTTATGAAAATTGTAACTTGCCCTTATTAATTATAAGTTGCTCTATTCTTTTGAATGATGTAAAGGGGTTGTAAATGAATGGAAGGTATAATGTTGCCTGATGATGGTTAGGTGCCTTTACTTTTAGATGGTCATTGGCTACTTATGTTGTGATTTAGTCATTATTACAATAAATTACTATTGAATTGCATCTAGTCATTGTTTCAATTTAAATGTGTCGCATATAATCACTCTGCATCAATTTTTGCTTGATTGTATAGAGAGCCTTCGTCTAACGACGTCATATATTGTATGTCAGTGCCAATTGGATTTTAGGCACATTGGATTTTATGTTGCATTGAAGGTTTATAAGTATTTGTTTGCACGTGGGTCCCTAGCTCCTTTGTCACATTGTGGCGACATGGTACCTTATGATTGGGTCATTGCGCGCATTGATTAATAAGCGCATATGAAGCCTAGATTATGATCATGCGCCTCTCGATGTGGATGATGTTTTTTTGTAAGAAAGGTTGTACTAATTTTGTAACGTTAATGTGTTTGTCTCCCGCTCGCCGGGAAGGTTCTAGCTAGTGTGTCGTTAAAGTTGTTACGTTTGGATTGATTGATATTGCCTTAGCTTAGTAGGTGTGGTCCTTCTCATGTTGGGCAAGATGTAGACACCTCCTTGTTCCTCAGAACAGTCGCCAACCTTGAGACCTTAAATGGTCAAAATCGATGGGAACCTAGGCTTGGGTGTTGCTTATGTGTCCTAGAGGTCCTAACCTTGTAGTGTAGGACAAGCGGGTAGTTGTTTCTATTTTTCATCTAATTGACTGTCATATGTTGCTTCCAACTGCTTGATGTGCTAGTATGCTAGGTCATATGTTTTTCTATTTCATGAATTGCATGCGTTGGATTCGTCATCGAGTTGCATTGATTGATTGTTGTCGTTGTTACCTTCCTGATTTAGAAAAAAAAAAATACATATTGCACTAGTTATGTATCGCATGTTGTCGTAACAATGGGGGTCGTAACATATGGTATCAAAGCTAGTATGACCTACAACTTGGGATCACTATAGCTTCCATTGATTGAGTACTTGATTATAAAATGTCGCTAATTAAAATTGATTGTATTCGTGCAGGTAATAATGGTTAGAGGACTTCACGAAGGCATACTACAGGGTGCTAGGGGAGGAGGTGTGATGCCCCCAGTAGCATCCATGATCGAAGGGTCTAACCCCCAGGGAGACGAACAGGTTGTCGGGCAGGAAGAGATAGTTGTGGGTGATGTGGTTCGATTGATGAGGTCCTTTTAGAGGATGTTTGAGGCACTGATAATCGATTTGGATAGAGATGAGGCGAGGGTTTCGACACCTCCTAAGGGTCCACCATGCACTCTGGTCAGTATTAGTAGCCGTGAACTCGAGAAGGTCAAATTTTTTGATCTCTTTGGTGCCCCAAACGGTGCAACCATCATGGCATGGTTGGAGAATATGGCGATGTGATTTGAACTTCACGACTATACGTCCAACATGAAGGTCTACATGGTGGTATTTCAACTAATGGGGAGCGCTCTTCTATGGTGGAAGACACTCCTGTTGCAATTGAACATGGCGGTCAAAGATGTGTCATGGGAACTATTCAAGGAACGGTTACGAGAAAGGTATCTGTCTGAGGAATTTATTGAGTGTGGACTCAACAAGTTCAACGCATTGCAACAAGGCGATCATACGGTGCCCAAGTATGAGGCCTATTTCATGGAGCTACTTCATTATGCTCTACACCTGAATGCCAAGAAACTTAGGGTCAACAAGTTTGTGTTTGGCCTTAACATCAACATTCATGCAAAGGTGAGGATTCTGATGCCTCAAACCTTGGATGATGTTCTCTAGAAGGCCCTCATAGTATAGGAGGATCTTATCAGTATGGGTCATAGTATGACTCCAGCGAGATCAACAGGACAAGTGTCATCTGGTGCGCTGCAGCATCAGACACCAGCTATAAATTCACCAAGATTTATAGGCACTCAGAGAGGATCCACATACACTACACCATGATGACCGACGCCTCAATAGAAGACTCCTTACAAAGGACCACAACACCAACACCAGTGTCAACTGCAGAAGAAACAATTTAGGCTTGTTCAGCAGAACAGACCAGGGTTCCACGCTGGTGGGTTGTCAACTTCTACTTCGGGTACTAGGAGTACTGGACCGAAGAAAGGGTGTTGGACATGTGGAGAGCCACATTACCAGCGTGACTGGCCACTAGAGAGGACTGGATCAGCTAGACCCACTACCATGGGAGATTTGGGAAACGCCCATTAGATTTATGCAACGGTGAATAACCGCCAGGAAGAGCACCAGTCACATGTTCTCAAGACGTAAGGTACCGTCGTTGACCATACCCTTAGTATTTTTATAGATCCAGGTTCTACAGATATTTTTATTTATGGTGTAGCGCTAAAAATAATTAAGGTAAAGGAAGTCAAACAAGACGAGTTTATCTTTGTAGAAATGGATTCGGGAGCCAAGCAGAAGGTTGGAGGGAAGGTTACGGGCTGTAGCCTTAACCTGCGAGAGTTTGTCATAAGGGACAAGATGTATGTCATGATCTTAGGGTCTTATGACATTGTGATCAGTATGGACTAGTTGGAATCGCATGAGGCGATACTCAACTGTAAGATGAAATGGTTGAGCTTCGTCAATGACGAGGGACAGAGACATGTGATTGTAGGTTGGAACCAGGGAGTCTCCCTAGGGTTCGTATCTTCCCTATAGCTATGGAAGCGCATGCACAAAGGGTGAAATATTTATGCGATCCTTGCGTTAAATGAAAAAGGAATGGCAGAAGGGCTAGAAAACCTTCTGGTAGTACGATAGTTTGTGGATGTCTTCCCAGAGGAGTTTCCAGGATTTCCTCTTGAGAAGGAATTGGAATTTACCATCGACCCAAAATCGGTAACTGAACTGATAGCGATAACTCCTTATTGGATGTCGACCCCTGAGTTAAAAAAGTTAAAAATGAAACTGAAGTAGTTGTTGGACCTAGGACTTATACGTCCAAGTGTGTCACCGTGGGGTTCACCTATTATTTTCATACAGAATAAGGATGGGTCATGGAGACTCTACATTGACTATCGTCATTTGAACAAGGAAACAATCAAGAATCAGTATCCATTGCCAAGTATTGATGATCTATTTGATCATATAAAAGACACATCTGTGTTTTCAAAGATCAATTTGAGATCAGGGTATCACCAATTACGGATCAAGGAGGACGACATCCCTAAGACCGCCTTTAAGACAAGGTTTGGACATTACAAGTTTACTATTTTATCGTTTGGACTGACGAACGCCCCGATGGTATTTATGAGTTTGATGAATGGGGAGTTCAGTGAATACTTAGACAAGTTCATCCAAGTATTCATTGACGATATTTTGATTTACTCTCGGACAATGGAGTATCATGAAGAGCACTTGCACATGGTACTATAGTGTCTATGAGAGAACAAATTGTTTGGGAAGCTGTCGAAATTCTCATTTTATCAATCGAAGATTCACTACTTAAGCCATGTCATCTCCGACAAAGGTATCGTTGTGGATCTAGAAATGGTCGAGGCTATTATGGAATGGCCTACACTGATAAATGTCCCATAAGTGCATATCTTCATGGGTTTAGCAGGATACTATCGATGGTTCGTCGAGGTTTTTTCTAAGATAGAAAATATGATCAGAGAATTATAGAAGGAGGACAAGAAGTTTGTTTGGACTGAGAAATGCGTAGAGGCATTTCAGAGGCTCAAGGAGATGTTGATGACATCACTGATACAAAAGGTCCCTGACATGGACACAGAGTTCATGGTATGCACTAAAACATCTAAGGAAGGCTTAGGCAGAGTCTTGATGCAAGACGGTGGAGTGATCGCTTACATCTCGATAAAGTTGAGAAGGCATGAGGAGAACTATGTGATGCATGATTTGGAGTTGTTAGCCATTGTTTATTCCTTGAGAGTTTGGAGACACTACCTTACTGGACACAAAATTTGAACTAAAAATGGACCATTGTGGTCTACAACACATCTTTACGCAAAGCGACTTGAACACACGACAACGACGTTGGTCAAAATTGCTTAGTGAGTACGATATTGTGATTACTTACATAAAAGGAACAATGAACAGAGTGGTTGATGCATTGAGTTGGAGACCACACATATTTTGGGTGATGCCTCTTCAGACGAGTCTACGTGAAAATATTCTAACTTACAACGTGACGATGACTGGTACAAGGAGGTCAAGGATTTTATCAGACAAAACACAATGATGGTACCAAAATTTGAGGGATTTACTGTGGACAATGACAGATTATTGATATTTAAAAATTGAATTTACATATCACCCAACAACGAGTTGAGGATTTTGATCCTAAATGAGGCTCATAGAGCAGTGTACATGGCTCATCCTAGACTCACAAAGATGAGGGAAGAACTTAAACCCTTATTCTTCTGGAAAGGAATGAAGGCAGAAATAGTTAGCCACGTGGAAAGATGTCTAGAATGTCAGCAGGTGAAGGTTGAACATAGACATTCAGAAGGATTACCATAACCACATGCTATTACGAAATCAAAATGGGAGGTCATTTCGATGGATTTCATGGTGGGATTGCCATTGACAACAAGGAGACAAGACTCGATTTTTGTGGTAGTTGACACTCTGATGAAGAGTGCTCATTTTATTCATGTTTGTACAACGTATTAGGCACCTGACATAGCAAAAGTTTTCATCAGCGAGATAGTGAGTTTGCATGGCATGCCTAAGAATATTATATTCAACCGAGGATCGGTGTTTACAGGACGATTTTGGACTAGTTTCCAAGAGGCCTTGGGAACCCAACTTAGCTTTAGTACCACATATCACCTAAAGATAGACAAGAAGACCAAAAGAACAAACCAAATCTTGGAGAATATGTTGCGTATATACGTGATGGACCAACAAAAGCATTGGGAAGAGTTCTTTCTGTTGGTAGAGTTTGCATACAACAACAGTTATCAAAGCACCATTAAGATGGCGCCTTTCGAGTTTCTTTACGGGTGACTATGTTGGATGCCTTTGAGTTGGGATTGGCTTGAGGATAGGGTCCCAGTGGGACCTGAAGTGATCCAAGAAATGGAAGGCCAAATGAAAACTATAAGATAAAGTATCAAGGAAACACAGAATCGAAAAAAGAGTTATGTCGATGCACATTGTCTCGACCGTAGTTATGAATTTGGTGATCGAGTCTTCTTGCGGGTGAAACCTCATAAGAGTTGGATCAAGCTTGGAAAGGGTGTTAAACTCTCTCCTAGGTTCGTGGGACCCTTCAATATTGTGGAAAAGAAGGGGCTAATGGCCTATCGACTAGCCTTTCCTGATTCTTTGAGGCGTATGCACGATGTTTTTCACATATCTGTTTTGAGTCATTATGTTAGTGATCCTACACATATTATTGACATGAGTTCCTTGTAGGTATTAGACGAGGGTGCGCTCACGGCAAAGCCAATCCACATCTTGTACCATCACATTCCACAACTACGGCGTCAAACAGTATATCAGGTCAAGGTCCAGTGGGACAACTAGAGTCCACACTTGACGACTTGGGAGGATGCATATGATATGCGTCAACAGTTTCCATTTTTGTTTGATAGATAGACATATTATGTCGTGATACACTTTATTTAGGCACTTACATACTGTGAAACTTCGAGATGAAGTTTAAAACAAGAGAGGGTGTAAGCAGACTTATTCTTTGAGGACACTTGCGTGCAAGTGATCTGGGTCATTATACTATTGGTTGTTTTGATTATGATTATGAGATATTGTGGATTTGATGATATGTTATTTTTGTTGTATTTACATCGACAGATGCTATTGATTGGGTTCTCCTGAGTGTGTAAGGCTCTAGACGTTAGAGGATGTCGAGGCATCGATGAAACTCCTTGGACTATGGATCGATTCAAGGAGTGTACTATTAGGTTATGATGTTGTTGATGTGTCATTTGTACATATGATTATATATTATGATGTCGATTGTTATTGCTGACATGTTTTCATTGATCGATGCAGGATGACGATAGCTTTCCAATCAGACTCACATTCAGAGTAAAGGGGTCACGCATGACAACCAGAGACATCAAGGGAGAGCTCTGGGTAAAATCATGAAGATGGGTAACACTTTTGCTTGTTTTATGACAAAAAAAACTATATTTTCACAAGTTCTTCAACTTCCGGCATACAAAAATATATTTTTTATTTAGAATTTCACTTTACAGTAAAAACAAAATTTGTGAATAATTTTGTTATATTTCTAATGACTATTTTTTAATTTTTTTTTATCAAGATTTGATATGTCAATTTGACAATTGTTTAACAGTATGTTCCTTAAACATGAAAGGAATGATAATGAGTTATTGTTTTCCACAACAATGTATCTATTATTGAACTTATGTTTTTAAGAAATGAAATACACTGAAACAATCTACAGAGACTCTATTTTATTATGACTATAATTTTGAATCTAACGGATGAATATTATAATTTCTAGAATTTTTTTAAGTTGACCAAGATGAAAACGTTGCAGATTTTAAACACGTGTTTTTCTACACCTTATATATATCTTAATTTTTACTTAAACGTAAAATCTAAAAATACCCTTTTGAAGAGAACAATTTAACAATTATGAATATAAATTTTCCATAATTTTTCGTTGTGTATTTTTAGAGATATGGATTTTTCATTTCACCGAATCATAATCTCACCTAAAAAAATTATGCAGTGATTTTTTTATAAAATTAAATAAAATTAGATAAAAACAATGAAAATGAAAACAAATTAAACCCAATGAAAGAAGATTCAATTTTACAAATGTTGGTATCAATCCTCAAACTAAATTCTGAGTATTTGTAGGAGTCTGCTACCTCCAAAGATGAAGTAAGATGGAGAGAATTTGCAGTTTCCTACAAACAGTCTCATTTTCAAGTTTTCGACCAAAATATTCTTTCGGTCGAAACCTAGTTTTTAATGGAATCCGTTAAAAATAAACGTTTCGGCCAAAAATTATTTTGGCCAAAATATGCTTGCCATGGGAAAATAATGCATCCAAAAAACATTGTACACGAATTTCGAGGGCACCGTTAAATTTAATGTGAAAATTTTCGGCCAAAAGAAACATTTGTTTGGTCGAAAAATTGCCGCTAGAAATTTTGGAGACCCGATTGTCACGAAAGTGTTACCTAGATTCATGATTTTACCCCTCTGGTAGCAGCCCTGCTACAACCTACTGGCACTCTCACCGTGGCTCAAACTGTAGTTTAATGATTACCTAGTTCAAGAAGACCCATGATGTCGTGAGGGCAGACTGTGACAGTTGCTCACGATGATTCTAAGGAGCGCACAATAAGGCAATGTCCTTACTCCATAGAGGTCCTTAGTCTCCCACAAGATCACCTCACGGAGTATTGACTCTAGGGGTTTGACATCTACCAAATTCATTCAAGAGGCAAGTGACACCCTTGGAGCACGTAGTGCGTTTTGAAGGGCATGTTGCACAAATAAACAGGAATGCAAGCGAGTGGCACCTTTGTAGCACGTAGTGTGTCTTGAAGGTAACGTCGTGATTTTAACTGTGGTAAGTTAATAAACCTAGTGCCTAGAAAACTGTGCCTCCTTAGGACCTAGTCGGCCATAAATTAGATGATGGTATGAGTAAAGTTTAATAACTAAAAGTTCCCTTAAAAATTGTCGCCCAACCTAGTGAAATCAAAACCTAGGTCTAAGTAGAACATGTGAACAAAGAAAAACTATATAGAAATGGAGCAAGAAGGTGGGTGAGAAATTCAAACTTTAATTATTAAAGTAAAAATTATAATGGAGGATTAAATTTATTAAAAGGGTAAATGATTTTTTTTGTGTACACTTGCTAATTCTGATTTTTAGTTAAAAAGAAAAAGGGGGAAACTTAAAGAAAAAGGGAAACTTAAAGAAAAAAAGGGAAACTTAAAGAAAAAGGGAAACTTAAAGAAAAGGAAGAAAAAGGGAAACTTAAAGGGGAATGTCTAACTTAGTAAGGAATCTAGCCTTTGGAACTTTCTATCTATGAACTCAACTAGGATTTAAGTAAGACGTAAGTCATTTAAGAATTGTAAGGGAATAATGGGACACCGAGGAGCATTTTTAGGAACGATTTTAGGTGGGTGAAGAAAATAGGAAAATTTAATTAATTAATAAATAAAAATTGGTGCAACTAGGGGATCAGGCGACATGTGTGTGGGGGAGGTTTTTTCAAATTAAATAAATGAAAAAGGAATCTAATGAGGGTTTGGGAAACTAATCAATTGAAAACTCTATAAAAAGGATGGTGGAGGAGGATTATGGATCACGTCTAGTTTGTGTAAGGTTACGCTACTAGAATTCATCTTTACTGAATTTTCTCTTGCGGATGTTGGGATACCCAACTCAGGTAACGAGTGGTAGCTCGACCTTGTGAGGCGATCTAGGTGCTAGCATTCTCTGGTATTTTGCGCGTGGTCCCTTTACGGCTTAGGGGGCTCATGGGGAAGAAGAGTACCCCTAGCGTTGGTTGGGAGGTACCGGTGAGGTCTCATCGGTTGGCAAGCCAGAGCTGGATGGAGCGCACACGCGGGACAACGACATCAGATCATTTGCCTACAGCTATGGTACGCTTTAAAATTCCAGTGGTATATTAGTTAGACTTGACATTAGATCTATGTTGTTGAATTTGATGATTATATGTTATGGTGAGATAGATAGTGCATTGTGGATTACTAGGATATCTTGACCTTGCACCTTGTATTTGAGTGTTTAGATATATCTGGGTTTTCTTGCTCGCAATGCCTAAGTGGTGGTCGGTCATTTTGTTGGGTTATGCCATAATTTTGAAGCCCGAAGTTCTCCTTTATTTTGTTGTTTTGCACTCAGACTTTAACATGCCAGAAACCTAACACAACCCTCCCTCTTACCTAAAGCACCTCTCTACAAATTGTAAATCCTTTTAATGCGATTGAATTTCAGGACTGTTTATTGTTTTTATTTTGGACTTACTTCTTTAAATTTTGGGCCAGACCCTTAGCCGTGGATAGCATGAGGGGGATTTGAATCCTCCAACTGCATGTGGTTTTAATTCTGTTGTTGTTGCCTGGATTCATTCAAGAAAGCGGAGCCATGTTGTTCCTATGCCCAACTTAAATTTATGATGAATTCTTGTGTATATTTTAAGAAGTTTATATATATAGATTGATTCTTAATCAATGCATATAAAAATTTATGAATTAAATTGAGTGATATTCAAGTATTCCATTTACATAAACTTATTATGATCCTTACTTAGTGTAAAGAGAAGACACCAATAAAATATTTTATTGATTTTTAATTTATATCATTTCCTTGCTATGGATACTTGTATAGCTTGAATGCTCCCAAACCATCAACAAATGACTGTGGATGGACGCTAAACAACAAAATAGAATAAGGACAAGAGTAAATCCCAATCTTCTCAATGCCAAACCTGGAAGCATATTATGTCTTCTTGATCCTCTGTTTGCAAGTTAATGTGGGTCTGTGTACATTTTTCCTTACCTAGTAGCGATCCCTTTCGTCTATGTATTGCTTCTTACCTGGGTCTGTGTATCATTATCCTCTCGTTCCTCAGTTCTTTTTCTTTAATATCTTTTACTCAAACATAAGCATTACAACTAGCTTGAAAAGGTCGGTCACCACTGAGGCCTTATATGCTACTATCTTTACTACTAAACCATGACCCCCTTTAGCAACTCATCAAATTTTCATTTCTTTTTTTTAATGTTTGTGTTTGTTTATTATTCTTCTTAAACAAAACAAATGAAAGTAGGGGTCTTGAATCTTGATGGCATCGTTGTTTGCACATATCCTTGCGGTGAGTAATGGCCTAAAGACTCTAGTCTATATTTTTATGGGGACACCATTTCTATTAATCTATGTGATGGGTTTCTCAATCCTCAATTGTGTATGACTTCAAAATTCAATTTGGTTGGTTTCCAATAAATTTCAATTATAACCAGTGATGATGTTGATGGTGCACAGAGTGACTAGATACCTGCAGACAAAGACTCACTTTAACGTATATCTCAAAATAAAATAATGAGATAATGGTTCTCTAATTTGGAGGCATCATCTGTTTTTTGAATACATCGTCGCACTCTGATCGGAGCGCTGGTGAGTGTAATTTTTTCTAATTTCGAAATCCCTGGGGTCAAGTGCGCCCAACCTTTAATACCCTATGAATAAATACAAAGCTATTTAATAAAAACGCAGAGATATCATTTAATTATTTTGAGGTTCTGAATATCATAAGTAGATATGAAAATTAGTGGTTGGAGTTGAACTCAATTCAATTGACAGAGGTTGCGTTGCAACGGTTATTTGATATCGAATTAAACTCAACAATTATTTGCCCTTTACTAGATCCTTGAAGGGGACGTAGCCGTGTTGTTTAAATGCCAGAATTTGAACCTATGATAACGATATGATTGTCCTGATTATGATTGTTATGCATAGTTTTAAATGCTAATTATGCTGTTGTGATTTACTTCTCATAATAGATCCAATTGTATTGCATCGGTTTTAATTGTATATTGTGACTATTGTGTTAACATTTTTAATTGTTCTAATTATTTTAATTATGTTGTTGTGTTTTACGTATCATAAAAGTTTTAGTTATATAGCAACAGTTTAATTGCATATTGTGATTATTGCGTTAACGTTTCTAATAGTTTTAATTATTTTAATTATGTTGATGTGATTTACGTCTCACAATAGTTTCAGTTGTATAGCAACAGTTTTAATTGTATATTTGTGATTATTGCATTAATGCTCTTAATAGTTTTAATTGTTTTTATGACAGGGATCTAATTAAGGAACCTTTGAACTCATTGATGTTATTAAAATCCTCTTATGAAAATTGTAACCTGCCCTGATTAATTATAAGTTGCTCTATTCTTTTGAATGATGTAAACGGGTTGTAAATGAATGGAAGGTATAATGTTGCTTGATGATGGTTAGGTGCCTTTACTTTTAGATGGTGGTTGGCTACTTATGTTGTGATTTAGTCCTTATTACAATAAATTACTATTGAATTGCATCTAGTCATTGTGTCAATTTAAATGTGTCACATATAATCACTCTGCATCCATCTTTGCTTGATTGTTTAGAGTGCCTTCATCTAATGGTGTTGTATATTGTATGTCAGTGCCAATTGGATTTTAGGCACGTTGGATTTTATGTTGGGTTGAAGGTTTAGAAGTATTTGTTTGTGCATGGGTCCCTAGTGCCTTTGTCGCATTGTGGTGACGTGGTACCTTATGATTGGGTCATTGCGCACGTTGATTGATAAGCACATATGAAGCTTGGCTTAGGGTCATGCACCTCTCGATGTGGATGATGTTGTTTTTAAAGAAAGATTGTACTTGTTTTGTAACATTAATGTTTTTGTCTCCCGCTCACTGGGAGGTTTCTAGCTAGTGTGTCGTTCAAACTGTTACTACTGGATTGATTGATGTTTCCTTTGATTAGTAGGCGTGGTCTTGCTTGTGTTGGGCGAGATGTAGACACCTCCTTGTTCCTCAAAAAATTCGTTATCCTTGAGACCTTAAATGGTCAAAATCGATGAGAACCTGGGCTTGAGCGTTGCTTATGTGTCCTGGAGTTCCTAACCTTGTAGGGTAGGACAGGCGGGTAGTCATTTCTATTTTTCATCTGATTGACTGTCATATGTTGCTTCCAGCTGCTTGATGTGCTAGTATTCTAGGTCGTATGTTTTTTTGTTCCCTGAATTGCATTCGTTGGATTCGTCGTCAAGTTGCGTTGATTGACTGTTGTCGTTGTTACTTTCCTGGTTTAGAAAAAAATACATATTGCACTGGTTATGCGTCGCATGTTGTCGTAACGACGGGGGTCATTACCAATTTCCAATTTTTATTGTGCATGGAAGTGATAAGAGAGTTTCATGGTTAGTTAAATGTTGAACGAGGTGCCTAGAGTGTGTTGTAGTGAGCAAATTCATTAGTCATGATATCAGCAATGTGTTGGGTGGAGTGAGTTGTAAGTCTGTAATTTGTTTTTCCACCATAGTGGCCTTTTAGCCCAACTTAGGGGTGGCATCTACACTAGATGTCTATGTTTGGGTGGTGAATCACTCTAATGAAACATATATTCTTAGATCAATTTCTTCCAAAGATAATGCACATTCGATGTTTTATAGTTTCACAATGTAACCCTTAATTTTTTGTTACGTTGAATCTTTGTATGCATTGTTGTGTGATTATGCTTAAGAAAAAAATGGGCATATGTTTGAATATTCCACTACCTTTTAAAACCACACTCAAGCATGAATTCATAATATATTGACATTCTTTTGAAAGCGATGTTTATTTTATTTATGGTCATTTTGGATGGCTAATGGCCAAAAATTGAAATTGGGTTCAAGTGGGTACCCATTTTTGGTTGGGAAAGCATGGAAAAGTACATCGCAAGGTAGATGTGTAACTTAGATGTGTTAAGCTACTGGAGTGGCTTGATTAGTGGTCTCATTGGTTACTATCTTAATGACCTTGTTTGGTGCAAGGGTTATTACTTTAGTAGTGCATATATTTGGGTTGATCACATGATAACTTCTTCCATTGATCTAAAACTTTCTCTGACAAAGACCCCCTTGTTTTATTTCATGTTACGTAACTTTTCTAACTTCGTGGTGGTTTTTCTTAGATCAAGGTTTCACGGTTTTATCCAACATTATTGTACAAGCAAAATAAATTGAACCCTCCATTTTTTGTTGTTATTTTAAAGAGCACGTAAGAGAGAAATTTGAATTAAATGATTATACATTTGATTTCCGCGTTACCAAAAATTGTAAAGTGAAGTTGATTGTTTTCATCCCTCGGAGGGAATTTAATATTATTCTTTTAGTCACTTGGGAGGATATAGAAAAGAAGTACGATGAGGCTCTTAAAAATATCAAGGAAATGAAATTGAAACCATGTCATGGGCATCTGCACCTCACGACTTAACAAAGAATTTGAGTAATTCTAGTTTTGATTTCGATAGAGAGGAGTGTTGGAGATATTGCTTACAATAGAATTGGTTAGAGATTGTTTTGGATTTGTTGGATCTCACAACATATTCTCTCAACCTCTCTCTCCAAGTTTAGAATAAGTTGGATCTCACAACAAATTTCTAAATGTGTTTATATTGTGTGAATACGTAATGAAAAATAGATTTTATGTGCAATTGATTTCTCCATTTAAGTGAAGAGTAGGATGTGGTAGAAATTTGAGTTAAAGATCAAATAAAATCAATTGAATTAATAAAATAAATTGAATTAGTGGAAATTTGAGTTAAAGACCAAAGTAAATCAATTGAATTCGAGAATCCAAAGTGTACATGGATATTGGGTGCATTTTTGTTTATTCTTTTTTTCCAACAGAAAACTTTCTCAATTATATTAAAATATAATTTGATTCTCTTAGCAAGGTTACATTTTCAAAAATTTCACTGTCGATATATCTAACGCCTACATTGTTCTTTCATCCTTCAAAATTGTGAAAGATCAAAAGTAGTGCTAACACAATAGTCAATACTGTGTGAGCCAAGGTAAACATAAAAGAGAAAAAACCAGAGTTATGATTGTCTCTATACTGGAAATATTATATGTCCACAAAATAGAAGCATAAGTTATCAACCTTCTCACTCCCAGGATTGTTACACATTATTT
>ML780168.1:498812-522635 GCA_009831015.1 Picea engelmannii | reverse complement strand
AATATATTTCTTTCCCATAAAATTGTCTTTATTTTATTGTATGATTCCTTGATCACATACATAGGTTCTCATTGAGTATATTATATTTCTTTCACTTTGGTTGGCTTGTGTTCCCTTGCAGATTCAATATCACAGGAGAACCAAGGTGGATCTAGGACGACAACGACAAGAGGAAGCGATATTTAAATGGTATGTTGCCCATCTCTTGTTAAATAGTAAACTCAATGGTTAGAGCTTAGGGAATGCGTCATATTCTATTCTGTTTTGTTCTAAATCTAGGTGGATCTAGGGAGATATGTTTATGTCCGCATTTACCGATAAGTCCCGTAATAAATTGGTGATCATAATGGGGAAATAATTGTTTTCCTAGTTTGTATTGTTTTCTTGCTTTGATTGTTTGGGTTCTATTTTCTGAGTCACTGGGAGATCCAATTTGACTCTCTGACTGTTAAACTTCACTGGAAAAGCCTTCTTTCTTTTTACTTTTTCCATTTTTTCTTTGATCGTCGCACCCTACTTTGAGAGGCAGTGTGATGATCTAGGATCGACACACCCTACCCATTTGACACAGTGCGGCGTCATCACACTGTATTTGTTCTCTAGCCTGTGATGATCAAGGATCGTCGATTTGTGTTAGTCTACAACATGCGACGATTGTGAAAGTTTTTTTATTTTTTATGGTTTTTTCTTACCCAGATATTAGATACGGTTTTGGGGTTACTTGTTGGGTCTGATTACAGTCTGCTTGATAGCTTTGAATCTTCTTTTAGCTATCTTTGAAACACAAAAAAATTTCTTTCTTTGCATTAGATTGGGGGCATCCTTGCATTTGAAGTAGCGAAATTGCATGATTTTTGGCATTTTTTGGTCTTGAATCATGTATTGGTGTACAGTCTCTTAGGCACATTTCTTGAAGATCTTGATATTTATGAGTTTACTAAAATTTTGGGACATTGTGCATATGGGAATGATAAACGTTTTCCCCTTCTCGTAATATAGCTTTGATCAAAGTGAAATATTTTCATTCTCATTTCTTTGCATTGTTCAAAGTCGATCAAAACATCATTTAGTCCATGCCATTTTCCTTTTGAGTAACAAAAACCTTAAAAATAAAGCTCTTATAAAAATTGATTAGACATTTTTATATTTTCTGGTAGCAAACCTACATTATATTAGTTGTAGGGCTTTGGAATAGGTGTGAAAGATAACTTTCCAAAGCTGCAAACAACATAGAATCTTGCGTCAGGGAGAAGTGAAATCCACTTGCTACATTTTGTCCTGGGAAGCCCTTCTAACACAAGGGTCAATCATGAGGCTGCAATAGAAATGGCAGATTTACTCACACTTCTTTGTCGATTTTAGTGTAGATATTGTGCATAGTATTGGGGGTCACTTGAGGGTATACCCATGATTATGTGTGGGAGATTCTCAAGTTGATTGCAGGATAGATATCATGCCCTTTTGCATGGATCAGACTGTCTATTGTTTCCCCGGGCATCATTGTATTAATTGGTAACCTTAGTAGCCTATCTATTTAGGGTCTTTACACAAGGTGACAGTGGAGGGGCAAGTCTTCACAGTACCTGGAATCGACGTTGTCCAAACTCACTCGAGCTCCTTGGAGGGTATACCCACAATTATGTGTGGGAGCTTGCACCAAGGTGTAAATCTGTTAAGCAGGTTGTCAATGTAACTTTTCCACCCTCTCTATCTCAACACCTTATTACATTGTTCCCGCGACGTTGGATTTCATCACCAGCTAGTGTGTTCATTGTGAGAAGGTTTTGCTTGCTTGCTTGCTTACTAGATTTTTAGCGTGTGTTGTTTGTTTTCCCTTGTAGGCCTTAAGTTGGATCTATTTTTAATGGCATCAGTTCTTGGAATGACCATTTAAGCCACCCTTGCTCTGGGGGAGCCTTTTGTTTTTCCTTCTTACGAAAACGTTGGTCCTCCTTACATCATTACTTTGAGCCTTCTAGGTCTCACAATTAGATTACTGGTATGATTGTTTTCCACTCAGGTAATCTCAAATGCATCTAGTGCTTCGGTTGTAAGCACTTTCCCCCAAGAACATCAACCTCATGTTGATCCTTCACCTTCTTCACCACTAAGATCTTCTTCACCTTCTTCACTTGCAAGGTCTTCTTCCATTTCATCTTCTTCGCCGAGTGAAAGATCTGCAGCTAGTAACCCAGTGGATAAGAAGAAGAAGAAAAGGAGGAATAGGAAGAAGAAAAATAAAAAAGGGTCCAAACTTCCAACCATTGTCGAACATGTTGGAAAGCAACCAGTTACTCTTTATCATGCTAGGAGTGTTAATGCTGACAAGATCACCCAAACAACCCGTAATTCGAGGTACCCTTGTAGGCTTTGTAAGGCTATCCATCTTCTTAAGGATTTTCCTGGTTTATCCAAGGTTATAGAAGCATGGTATACACGCCCTCGCCAACCCATGTCATCAGCCTCTTAACAACATGCTGATGACCTCCCGTCAACTAGTCAAGATACCGTTGGGAAGATGAAAAGTAGGGTAAAGTTCTCGTGGATGTTATGTAGAGGGAGTCATAAGACTCACCTTTTCCCTCGTATGGAGGAAGCGTCAAATTTAGTGGAAGAAATGACTATTGCAAAACCTCAAATTCCAGCTTCTTATCACAAGTTTACTCTCGACCCACCTGCAAATGATGGAATGATCAATCCGGTCCCTTCATCGA
This sequence comes from Picea engelmannii, assembly GCA_009831015.1. Taxonomy (NCBI): domain Eukaryota; kingdom Viridiplantae; phylum Streptophyta; class Pinopsida; order Pinales; family Pinaceae; genus Picea; species Picea engelmannii. Next base: position 519,921 of record ML780168.1, on the reverse strand, counting down.
CCAGTCCAGTTGATCATGTAGTCAATTTGTTCATGTCCTTAGTTGAACCAGTTGACAAAGTGGTCGATCCAATCCCATCTTCGGTTGATCCCACTCTCCTATTAGAGAGTGCAACCCAAGCGGTCGATCTGTTTCCACCCGTCGACCCCATTCTCCCCTTGGAGATTGAAACCCAAGTGGTCAATCTGATCTCATCATCGATCGATCCTACTCTCCCTCTAGAGAGTGAAACTGATGTTGCTCATGTTTTTCTTGTTGATACAGATATTACCGTGCTAGGGGGCATTCCTCCTTCTCCTGTAGAACCCCCTCCAAATAATGGGGCCATCCTTTTTAATTGGGGAGTGCTCACTGGGCCTCATCTTCCCTCTCACATTCCTTTCAAGATTACAATACAAGTTTGTGGTCGAAACGTTCCTCAAATGTTGATAGATGAAGGTTCATATGTTAGTATTTTGTCCTCTATTGCTTGGAAAGCTTTAGGTTATCCTCAACTTGCGTTGGTTACATAGAATCTGTTATCTTTTAACAAAAGAACCAATCACCCTTTAGGGATCCTTCCTTTATTTCCTATAACTTTGGGAGGGAAAACTATATTTATTGATGTCATGGTAGTCCAAGACCCCTTGGATTTCGATTTAATACTTGGGTGAGATTATGTCTATGCCATGAAAGATATCGTGTCCAATCTTTTTCATGGGCTATCTTTCCCTCATGATGGAAGAATTGTGTCTATTGATCAATGTTTGTTTGTTGGTTTAGACTTGACCATCAACTCAATGACTTCCCTAAACGGTTCATATATGCAAACGATATCGCCCCCTCCATAGGTCAATTATGTGGTGTTGTCTCCCATGCCTTCAGCTGTTGATGAAGATGAGCCTCTCACTATAAGCTCAATCTCTTGTGACTTGGATCTGGTAGTTGACATGGTCATCTCTTCGGTAGGGATATTGGAGACTGATCTCCTTACCCATATCGCATCCCTTGACATGAGTTCCTTCCAGAGTGTGTTTCTTCCATCAAGTGAAGATCTCTTGGAGGCCATGATTGATTTTTGTCCCTTGACATGGTGTCCTTACAGAGAATTGTCCTCTTGGAAGCCATGATCAAGAAGAGAGATTTGAGCATGATTTTCTGATTTCAAACTCGTTAAAAAATGAAACCAGTTATGAGCATATTTCTTGTTTCTGTGTCAAGCTCATTAAAAAATGAAATAGAGGTCTAGGAATTGAACCTGGATTCTCGAGCATAGTTCTTATTCCTTTGTCAAGCTTGTTAAAAAATAAAAAAGATTTTTTCCCCTCTCTATTTGAGTCAAGTTCTTTGTCTAGTATTTGAAGCTTCATTTCATCCACTTGTTCCTTTGGATGAGATGAAGCTTGGGGATAAATTATTCTAGCCTCTGGAATTCACATTGAAGTTGAGCCACTAGTTTCTTAAGCTGGGGACTAAGTACCAACCATGAGAATTTGTGAACCATGCGTTGGGAAGTTGCAAGCATAGTTTTTAATTTGGTTCAAGCTTGTGTAAAAATGAAGCCACCTACCTCAAGCATAGTTTCCTATGGTTCATGCTTGTGTAAAAGTGAAACCAAGTCCAAGCATAGTTTTGTTTAGTTTTTAAGTTTGTGAAAACATTAAATCTATCCCAAGCATAGTTTTGTTTTGTTTTAAGCTTTCTTAAAAATGAAAACAATATTGAGCTTAGTCTTTTTTCTTTCTCATGCTTGTAAATACATGAGAATGTAATCGAGTCAAATTTGATCATGTTTTAGGACTTGTAAAGGTTATATGAAAAAGGAAACACCCTGGAGTTCCCTTTAAGCTCTTTTCAGACTCTCTAAACATGAAAAGATTGTCGAGCGACCTTGTTCTTTTCACACTCGTTAAAGTATTTAAAGAAAACGTCTGTTGAGTGTTAGTTTATCTCTTTTTAGGTCTCATCCAAATACTTTACGAAAAATAACATTTTGGAGTTTTCTTGAAGTGTTTTTCAGACTCTCTAAACATGAAAAACATGTGAGTTTTCTTTTTTTGGACTCGTAAAACAAACATTGAAAGACCCATATGGGACGGAACCACTCCTTCCTAGGGTTCGTTAAAAGTACTCTGAAGGACTCATCTAAAGGATGAGCTTACAGTTCAAGCATATGTTATCCTCCTCAAGCTTGTGTAAAAATAAAGAGGTACTCGCCAGAAATGGTGGGGAAAATTTTGGGAAAGAAATGTATAAAAACATGTATTCTATGGAAGATTCACTTTTGAACATGACATCCTTTCACTCGCTTTGTGTCTAGGTTGGAAAATACGCTTGTCTCTTGATCATACTCCTTTATAAGATTACATTTTGGTTTGTGATACCTGTTGTTGAGTTAGTGTCGCCAAGATAATTGTCATGTTTTCAATATGTTCAAAGAGAAGTTAAACCTGGAAAGCCTTCTATTGCGTCGACCATTTCTGTAGTCCTTAAGCCTTCTATTGCATCGACCATCCCTGAGTCAGTCCTGAATCACTTGTTACATTGATCTACCTCAAATCGTTTTACCCGTTTCGTGTCATTGATGGGGAATAGATTAAGGCCCTCCTGTGACAGTTCTTTTCCTATTGACTTCAACTCATTATCCAGGAATTAGCCTTAGAAACTAATTGGTACCTTAGAACTTGCATGCCTCAATGGAGAGTTTCCTCACTTTCGACAATGGGTTTTCATTATTGACCCTTGATCGGGAAATTCCATTGAGTGTTCGACTTCAACTCATTAATTCACATTTGTTGGATTGTAGTAGAGTAACTTGGGAGTCATTGACATTAATGGTGATTTCCCTCGCACTTGCTAACAATATTCATTAATGACCGGTAATCAAGTGGTTTCTACCATGTTCGACTTCAGCACATGTATTCACATGGTTAGATTCGTACTATAGAGTGGTGGAGATGAAGACCCTGGATCTTTTCTAACAATTTCAGGTTGTGTTGGAGTATATTTAGATTGTACTATTGAATAGATCCATAGTGTATGTCACATGGCTATGTTCAAATTTGAAGTCTTTAACACATAGATCCACAGTGTATTTTTGGTGGCTATGTTCATATTTGAGTCATAATGGCATTGATCCACAGTGTATGTTTGGTGGCCATGAACTTTATTACTTGACATGGATCTTTTCATGTCAGCATTTATGCTTTGAGTCATTTGTATTCTGAGTATGGGAATTCCTACCTCAATGATATATTATTTCAATGTATTTCCTTGTTTGTTGGCAGGTTTCTGATCGACATGTTCTATGTTCCCTACACACACTCGAAAAAATATTTTAGCTACCACTTTGTTCTAACTTAATACTTTGGGGGGCTCTATGTTACACATTATTTTCGTCACTTTTATGATCTTTAATGATGTAAACCTATCCTTTGTCTTTAGAAGGGTCAGTGGCCTGAATTCTTGAAGAAAGAAGGGAGAAGAACTTTTCCTAAGAGAAGAAGTGTTATTTTCCTTTGTAAAAACCCTATTAAGGAGGATCGTCGCACCCTGTCCAGTTATAGGGGTGTGAATATACCAGATAATCTCATGCTACACTAAACTTATCTTGCGACGTCATCGAACTCTACTCAGTTCTAGGTGTGCAACGATTTTCCTACGTGGGAAAAACGAGCATCTTCTCGATGCTTCTAGAAGGAGAACCTTCTATGGTGAGGTGGCCTCCGATCGGTTCGGATCTTACTCACTTGTATGATTTATTCGGATCATCCTAACCTCCTCATATTATCCTCTTCATCTTATAAAAGGAGAGGATCTCTCATGGGAAAAGTTAGTTGTTTTGTAGCTTGGGAAATTAGCTTGAAAAAGTTGGCTATAGCTTGATTGAATAATAATTGTGAGTAGCTATCAGATCTACAGTCATAGAATATGTGGATAAGAAGTGTGTGGGAAGCAAGTGACTGTTGTAAGGGACCTTACAACATCAAGGCCTTGGTTGTATTCTCCTTTTCATATTTTTAATACAATAATATATTTCTTTCCCATAAAATTGTCTTTATTTTATTGTATGATTCCTTGATCACATACATAGGCTCTTGTTGAGTATATTATATTTATTTCACTTTGATTGGCTTGTGTTCCCTTGCAGACTCAATATCACAGGAGAACCACGGTGGAGCTAGGATGACAACGATAAGAGGAATCGATATTTAAACGGTATGTTTCCCATCTCTTGTTAAATAGTAAACTCAATGGTTAGAGCTTAGGGAAAGCATCATATTCTGTTATGTTTTGTTCTAGATCTAGGTGGATCTAGGGAGATCTGTTTATGTCTGCATTTACCAATAAGTCCCATAACAAGGATAGACAACTAAGTATTGTATATGAGTAAGAACTAATATAGATTTAGAATATGAGGAGGACCCTTATGTCCATCAACCTAGTAATTGAAAGTGATTATACCAGCTTGTTTTTGGAGGGAAGCCTTTGAAGGTAAATCTGCTTCCTTGTTGTGCTCTCGGTATGTATGATTTAAGCTGATCTTCCTGAAGGTGGATTGTAGCTCTCTGATTCTATCCTTCTAGCCCAAAAGAGAAATGACTTGGAGTTTTCCACTATTATTTAACCAATCTATAACAATTCTGGAGTCCCCAAAGATTTGAAGTAATTCAATGTTTAATCTAGTTTCCAAGTGGACAGTACCCCAAACTTGAAATAATTCAGTCCGGGTGTTGGTACCTAGGCCACAGTTGAAGTTCCATATATAGAGAGAATTATTCGAAATACTTATCAAGCCCCCTGATCCACTCTGGAGGCCATTAGACTACGTTGCTCCATCAAACCAACCTGTAGGCATATCCTATGGGCTGTGTTTCTTAACTTTGTTCTTGATTACCTCTTTTCTTGGATGCAGGGTTGTCTAGTTTGTAAGCATACCTATAGTTTTGTATACAACTGTGCTTGTAGATGCAATCCCATTTTCAAATACTTTTCTCTTTCTTTCTAGCCACATAAACCAACAAACTAGAGGTGGAAGGGTTTGATAGCTACGTTCCATTTTGTTCTAGGTTTCATAACAAGCAATAAAGTGTTCCCTTCCCAAGCAGTGTTTATGTTATGATCAATAAATATTATGTCCCAGACTTGTCTAGTGAAGGGACACTTAATAAAAAGATCCACCACTATCTCTTCATCCCTGTTACACAGATGGAAAATACTATGTCCAACCCAACCTTTCCTTTGCAGTGTATCCCAAGTGTGTATTTTGTTTTCAATTGTAAACCAAGTGAATAATATGATCTTTTGAGTTATGTTCTAGGACCACATTTTTCTTCTCTAGCCACCTATATTCTGATGCCAGACGGTGTTGGATATTCCTGAGTAGACATTTTTTACTAATAAGAGACCCGATTTGTCACCTCATGTCCACATGAGCTCATCGTATTTAACTTGAAGCTGTATACCAAATCTCGATATTTCCTTGCAAAAATATTCCCACTCCACTGAGATTTTAGCTGGAAGTCTGATCTCATCACTAGTTTCCCAATAGTTTGAAAGAATCCTAGTCCTAGCATTTCCTCTTGCTTGAAAAAGGTATCTGATGTTTTTTGAATTTAACTGAGTAATAAGTTGTGGACATAAGTAAGAGGACTTGTCCAATCATAAGATACAATCCTTGCCAAGAATAACTGAGTGTCCTGAACCCAGAATCCAACAAAGCCAATGGGTGATCAATTTTACCAATTTTACCAGGTTTCTCCAAATCTGAGAGGTTGCTCTCCCTGTGGTAGAAGCTTTCATAAACATGGATGATTTTAGGGGATAAATTTCGCTCATGGGCTAATTTTCCATGGTTTTTCCAAAAAAGAGATTTTACATTTTAAAAATGATTCACCCAAATTCTATAGAATAAAATTATTTTACCTTAAAAATCCCCAAAATTTTATAAAAATATATAAAATCCTCAGAAATTTGAATATTTTTACAAAAATATCACCAAACATTTATAGTTGGCATATGAAAGATTAGGAAGGTTCGCCAAGATTTCTACATTTTAAAATAAATTTCCATCCTTAAAATCATCCCCGTTCATAAACCAAGTGGCCACCAAACAATGGGGAATATATTTATATTTTATAACAGAGTGCCATAGTCTTTCTTTTTTCAACACACGCTAGAGGGAATTTGCAGCTAGTGCTTTGTTAAAATGAAAGGTATTTCTGATCCCCCAGCCGCCCTTATTTTTTGGTTTGGCCAATGATTCCCAGTTGCATAGATGTAGACATGTATAATCAGTACTGCCAGTCCAAAGAAAATTGTAGGTTAATTTCCTTATCTTGTCTAAAACTGAGATTGGTATGGCTGCTAATGCCATCCAATAAACCATTTTTCCTTCTAAAACTTCTTTGATGGGAGTATAATGACCTCCTAAGGTGAGCCATCTATTTCACCAGTCACCCATTCTTTTCTCCACCTTTTCAACAAGTCAGTTCTAATATGTTTCCTTATATGAGTCAACTTTAATAAAATAACCAAGGTACTTAAATACTTCATAAAGGTGCACAAAGTTATATGGAAAGAGTTGTTTTAGTAGCTCCAAGGAATGCACATGTAAACTGGCATAGTGGAAATTCGACTTTGTCCAATTTATCAACAATCCCAAGGCACTACAAAAGGTATTCAAAATGTCTTTTATTTCTTTCCATTCCTGTAATGAGTCGTTGGTCATGATTAAGACATCATCAATAAAACAACTGTGTAAAATCTTAACGATCCTGGAAACTTTTACCCCCATTATCTTCCCTTCTACTTAACCTTTTTTAAGAAGCAGGATTAAACCTTCCATGACCAAGATGAACAATAGTGTAGAGAGAGGGAAACTATGCCTCAGTCCTCTGCCACTATGAAAGAAAGGATAGGTTTCACCATTATCCAGGAAAAAAAAGTTAGCATTTGTCACACAACTCATGATCCACTTTATTGAAAGTTGATTGAAACTTGATTGAGTCAAGATCAATCGAAGGAAATCCTAGTTAGTGTAGTCAAAGGATTTATTTAGATCTAGCTTCAGAATAAGTGCCTTTTTATTTATTGTCTTTATACTGTGCAAGCATTCCTGGGCTGTACCAATGGCATCTAAAATCTATCTTCCCTTTAAAAATCCTAATTGTTCACCCAACATAGCCCTCGATAGGATGGGATTTATCCTATTTCCAATGATTTTTGAGATCAATTTGTAGCATAGGTTGCAGAGTACAATCGGCCTATAATTGTCAAAGGATGTGGGATTGTTTTCTTTTGGAATTAGTGTCAGGAATTTCGAGTTCAATGAGACAACCACTTTTCCTCTAATCATGGAATCTTCCACCAGTTCTAGAAGTTCAACCTCAACTAACTCAAAAAAATGTAAAAATAATTCTACAGTCCAGTCATCGAGGCCTGGAATTCTATCTTTGGTGAATGATTTTAGAACCTCCCAAACTTCCTATAATGTACAGGGGATATCCAAATGGTTGGATTCCTCCACTGTGACCGAACATTGGAAGAGTCTGACAACAAGGACTGGATCATTCATATTATTGTGTTCAATCACCTCATAGAAGTATTTGAAATAGTTTGTAGCTACTGACTTCAGTGCTTGTTGTCCACTGTTGATGAAGCTAGACTCATCTATAATTTTGAAAATGTGTTTTTTGTTTCTACACGATCTCGCAAAACAATGAAATAATTTTGAATTTTGATCGCCACATTTTATCCAGGTTGCCCTGCTCCATTGTCTCCACAGAGATTCTTATTCCAGGAGGATCTGGTTACATTCAGTTTCAAGTAGTTTCAAGGTGTTATCCCTGCCTCAGAGCCCCCCATCCTATGTGTTTTCTTGTAGAAGGGCCTGCAAATCAATTTCCATCTCTTTCAATCTAAGGATTTTTTTTCTGTGGGTTTTTGCCCAATGCTTGATACATAGTTTTAATGTCCTTAATTTCCAAACAAAATGTTGTTGAATCCCCAGCTCGGTCAGATATATGGTATCTTTCTAGACTTCCTTGAAAATAGAGTTGAATTATGTCTCATGCAGCCATCTCAAATTAAACTTAAAAGGATATGCCTTCGATAATGGAGAAGAGTCAAATTGCATAAGGATCGGAGAATGCTCCAACAAAAATGGATAATCAACCTAGGATCTGATCCTTCCATCGAAAGTAGCTATATATTCTAAGAAAATAACCCAGCCTAGTCGTTTTGAAATTGCCTCTAATCCAGAATGACCATTGCGTCAAGTAGGTACTAAATCATCTGGAGGTAAGTATACTAGTGCATGAGCTTGAAATAGTGTATTGAAATAGCCATCCAGAGGATCCCGAGATGCCAAGTCACCCCACACTTCCCCAACATTTGTAGTGAGGTTCAAGTTCCCAACTACTATCAAATTTGTGTAGTCAAGTAGTCCCATTGCCGCAACCTTATCCCAAAATAGTTTTATGTTAGTACAGGGTCCATATACGTTAAGAAGTGTGATCTGTTGATTGTTCCACAGATAGGTACCTGTCAAAATGATACCACCACAACAAATATAAGGAGCTAAAAACAATTTGGAGGATCCCAGGTAAATTCTAGTCCCCCAGAAGTACCTAAATAGCTAGCAACATATGCATGCCAGGTGGGGTGGAAATTGTTCAAAAAAGTCTTGGATTTCTGGCCATCAACCAATATTTCTTGTAGGAAGATAATATCTGGAGCAGTCTTGGTAAGTAGTCTTCTAAAGGAGGCCGATTTCAGCCCCCCCCCCCACCTGTATGATATTAAGAGAGAGAATAATCATGGCTTGGCTCTTGCAAGGGATTCCATGCCTCTAAGCACTTCTAGATGAGTGTGTGGTGAATGGTTTGAAGTTGTATGAGTAGTAGGTGGAACCACCTTTCAGTGAGCACTCTTGGTCTTTATCGATGAGTGCTCATAGCCCAACACCTTTGACCAAGTGTATTATTTTCCCAAGTCCACCCCAGAGTTTTCAGGACAGCCCTAAGCCTCACTAGACTCCTGTGGTCAAAATACAGATGTCCCCAAGTAAGTAGGAAGGGGGATGGGAGACAGAGATTTTTTGTAGGTCGAAACCAAAGTGTCAAAAACAACTCCTAGGGAGATATCACCTGGCTCTATTTCACTATAGCCCATATTGTAACATTCCCCCATTAGTTCAAAGGATGAAGTTCCAAGACTTTCATTCTCTAAGGGATAATAAGGGGAGTCAAAAACAGTGGGATGAGCCCAGAGAGTTTCATCCAAAGGGCTATCTAGAATCTGAGGAGTCATGAAATCTGGAGAAGTGGCATGTTTCCCCCCTCTCAAATGGTTAGCAGTAAAAGTATTCGGTGTACTTGTAGTTTCCCGAGCCAATGAAATATCCCCCAAGTGTGTTGTCGGGGATCCTGAAACTAGAATGGTGGAGATATCCAGTAGATATTTTTCTCAAGCAGTCAACGAGAAAAATCAAGATGGACATATATGTTTTAGCTTACGAGTGATATAATCTGAGGCAGCTAGGTCGTCAGCACCAAAAAACTCTCGAAAGGAGGCCTGTGTGTTCACTCCTAGGGAGTCCAATATGGAAGATAAATCTAAAATCATGTCCTCTGAATGCTCTTCCTCTGCGAAGCCTGAACAATGTCTCCTTAGGTTTCATGTCTGTATGCAGTATGTGCACCTGAAAGGTATGCCCATATAGTCCATTTTTTTGCAGGTGAGATGTCCTCTCAACTTTATATCAATGGATTCCAATATTCCTTCATGGATATCCAGTTCCACCGGGACCTTTGCCACCTTTTTGACTGGTGTAGTAAGGGCCTTCTTGTCCATGTTGATAAATCACCCAAGAGAATTTCCAATGGCCTCTAAGGATTTCTCATTCCATAGGTGCAAAGGTAGGCTGGGTAGGAGTACTTAGAAATGTCACATATGAAAATAATCTTGAATAGGATCAAAAATAACATGCCACTGTTTCAACATTAAGCTTCCACCGTCAAGCAACCAAAGTCAATCCTGGATAAGAGTAGATTCCTTTGGATTTCTGAAATGAAAAGTGTGCCAACCTCTTGTAAGGATAGAAAACTCAAGCATATATCCCAGCAGTGGCCGCCAGGTTGTCTGCACCCAATCTACAAGGTCGGTTCTACAAAAATTCCTGATAGGATAGTCTACCCACTAGAGTACACAGTTCCATAGTTACCGAGTCTTCTAGGCCTATGTATTCTCCAAGAACCATTCTCTTTTTTGTCTTCTTAGTGAACCAAGTTCTAGGAATAAGCTTTCTTCCCCTAGTAGTATGTGCTCCCTTCACCTGAGGATACCCAGAGGTTCCAATAGTTCCTGGGTCCACTAAGGGAGTATTCTCCCCACGAAAAGACGAAATAGGTTTAGTAGAGAGAGATAACGAAGCGATTGTGGAAGTGTCGGGGGAGAGTCCAGGGGTTTTTACCCTGGGAGGTTTGAGTGTGGGCTTCTGAGAGTGTTACCAAGGAAAGGGTATACAAGTCAACTTCTCTACAAATATAAAAGATGAAGGGTTTGTGGAAGGGGTCTTCTGGTCTGACAAGTTCTGTAGAGGAAGTCTCAGTTCCAGAGGGAGCATCTAGTGGAAAAATAGGTAGGGTGAATGAACCGGAGGTAGAATATAGGTGTGTAACCCACTATAGAAAAGAGTTATGTTTCACATGACAAGTGATCTCATCTGTTGAGGTGAACATACCCGCATTGCACGAGAGTGCCTCTTCAACTGCACCCATAAGTGTGCTGGCTTCAACCTCCATCAGTGCGCATCTCATGGAGTCTTGAGCCAATTCCACATAAACTCCACTCAAGAGTAGACCTGGAGTAACAAATAACCAGAATAATGGAAGAAGTAATATCACTGATGTGAAAAGACAGTCCAAGATTCCAAGAAATGACAAGAGAGTAGCTGCTAAGTAAAGACAATGTCTGATGGTGCTGGGGTTGTCTAGGAGTAAGTACCTCCACTAAAATGGTGGGGTAGTTGAGGCCTCCGCTAAAAAAGAGTAGGAAACATCTCCTCTAGCCACAGTGGATGGTAACTCCAGCCAGAGGTGAAGGAAAAGTTATCTCCAGTGTGATGGGCCCTCTAATACCCAAAGGGAGGAGACAGGTCGAGAGTTTGAGATTACCATGTCTGCCATTGTTGAAGAGATGCAAGTTTTGAAAAGTTGGTTTTCCCACTAGTGTGATGGGCCCTCTAATACCCAAAGGGAGGAGATAGGTCGATAGTTTGATATTACCATGTCCGTCATTATTGAAGAGTTGCAGGTTTTGAAAAGTCGGTTTTGTCACCTCCCTTATTGTTGATTGGATATGGGTGAGTCTTTTTAAGACTTTATAAGTTTACATTATACAGTTTAATGTCTCTTATAATTGTTCAGTTGAATACCAAAGTACGGTCTCAAAATTATTCTTCGATATTTATTTAAGGTTTTTAAACTTTCTTAGAAATTTCATTGGCTTCACTATTAAGGTTTGTTTGATGGTTGAAAAGTTTATTTGTTTTGTAAAAAACATGTTTAACTGCATTAGTTAAATCTTTTATTGGATAACAAACAGTTTTAATTTTTTTTATTAGAAATGGATTAATTTACATTGTTCAATTGTGTCAATTTTTTTTGTCTTTGTATACATGTAGACTTCAAAGTCATGTAGAATTTTCAATAAAAAGTGGGAAGATGGTTTTTTTTTTGTTTTCTTAATAGAAATGATTATATTTATATTATAAAAATGTTGTAGTTTTATTGTACAAAATGTGAATACACACAATAAAACTATCTAACAAAATTATCTTGAATGAGTCCAAAACTTGGATCTGACATATTAGGTTTACATTAATTTTTTCAAAAAAACAATCTTGAAACCTACTACATGTATATACTTAGATAAAGACTTATAGTAATAGACAAACTTTAAAAAACATGTAACATTATTATATATGTTCCAACTATCCATGAGCTTCCTCTCACTTCATTTCATTGTTTTCTGAGTGCTAGTATATGAGCTCCATCTCCACATCCTCAAGCTATTGTTACACTATTTCATCCTCTTTGACCCCATATGACCCAATGGATAACATAGCCATGGAATATCCATGGTATTGATGTTGAATAGATTAACAATTGTTTACTTTAAATAGCACACTCAACTTGAAGCTCTATAAATTTTTGTCTCTATTGGTGTAAATTTTCCATCAACAAGGGGACTTCACCATCCCTATTGGTTTCTTGATTCTACATTCTACCAACAACCATGGAAATTGCAGTTTTATTACCAGCAACGTGTGCCTCATGTATTTTGAGTACATGTCAAATATCTACATTCTCACATAGTTGGAATCAACCAACATGCCCATGGTCCATTGGTATATCCCAACCAAAACTGCAATATTGTCCATATTTGTTTCAAACCACTATCAAGATAAAATAGTATCGCTATTCTATAATCCAACAAAACCAAAGACAAAGTGAGGCTCCCTTACCAAGGACTAGAAGCACCACCAGAGTTGCGCCAAAGTTAATTGAACCCTGTGTTCTAGAAAATCTAGGGATAATGAGGCGAAGGAGACTCTCTAGCCACCATGATAACCAAATAAGACCCAACACTATAGTAGAACACCACCATCCATCCGAAGTTGAGACATAAGGGATCGCATAAAATGCCATTGTCACCACCAACATCAGACACTTGAAGGCCATCAATTCCCCTTATTCCAAAGAGGTGATTCACACTTAGGGGTTCAATTTCATCTAATCCAACGACATGAACCAACCAAGAACCAAAAATGCAGTCCCTTGGAAGAAGCGATGGAAACTATTTACCCTACAACACACTTGGTTGTATCATATAAATCCTCATGCTTCACCATATTCCCACATAAATCCAAAATTATGAATTGGGGTGGATGCTTAACTCAATGCACATTTATGAATCAATGTAGAATGGACCGTAGGGAATGCACATCCAACTTTCGAGCTTGATATAAATCCACCTCATTGGTATTGAGATGCCAAGTGTATGACATTCTTGGATTGTTTATTGACCGTAACACCATATGTTTAGGGGACTAGAAAAATCAATTACTCATTTTTTAATCTAAGAGTACCACATTCTAATATACTTGCCTTATTTTTTGATGAGTCTGCTTATAGATTGTGTTCCTTGAGCACGTGAAAGAATTCAACATTCTCATTTTTTTATTTAGTTTTTATTCTAAAAAAACATTATTGATAATGCACTATTAATTGAACAAAAGGTTTTACTTGTTGATTTAATAACTAGTCTCTAATCCCGAATAACAATTATCCTCTTGTAATTCCTTTCATCAACAACCATCATACTTTGATATAGAGAAAGAGATTCATCTTGGTTATTTGTGGCTCTTCTCAATGCCCATCCAAAGGATTTTTCCTCATTCCTTCAATATCAACAATGATCCTCTCCACTCCTGTCACCCCTGGATTCCCTTTAGAGGCACCATCAAAAAATAATAAACACTTCCTTTCCCCCTTCTTCCACTCAAGGAATTCTTCTTCCCCCATGTGAATTTTCCATTTTGCACCAGAAAGATGGGATAACATGGATTTATTAGGTGATTGGTTGATCATTCCATCCACCCAATCTCACTCCCCTTGCTCTAGAAGAGTCACATTATGCCCTTGCATCCTTTTAAATTTAATAATTTTTATAGCAAACTACAAGATTTATTGGTTGAACTTTGGTTTCTGGTATTTTATATTTTGATTTCATTTATATTATGAGTATATTAGTATGATAGATTGATTGATTCACTGTAGAATCATTGAAAGGTCTGAGTTCTAGTGTTGTGTTTTCTGCCAAAAATTTAATAGTTACATCATTACATTTTAATCCCCTCTATAATTTAAGACATTTTCCGTACTATAATCGAGCAACCTAACCCTCATTGTAGAATGTGACTCTTATTGTATATAGTCTATGCTTAAAGTCTGTATTTTCATCCATAATTGAAGTATGTGTGAGCAAAGTTTTAGTTGAGGTTATGTTAGGAAATTAACAACGCCTTGCTCACCGGTCACATAAGGATGCGGTTCTGAGTGTATCGTGAGTCTCTAGATACTATTCATTGAAATCCTAAGTTAACTATTTCATGTTTCCTCGGTTGATTTTGTTGTGGAACCTGAGTTAGCTGCAACATGAATTTATGTGTTAAATAAAATTTAAATCCAATGTTTTGGGACCGAGGGAGGCCTGTTATAGTCTTAGGAGTTGACTTCTAACCTGTAGTGTGTAAGCCCTTTTCCTTAGCAAGGTCATGCATGTGACCTTGGGCTAGAGCCTAGCACTAGACAAAGGGTGTTATTCAGAGTTTCAAGACTTCGGAGCTATGGACGTTGTCAGCCTTAACACTCACTTCCACCCAAAGTGATTATCAACCCAAACCAGTTGTGAGCTGAGTTGACTGGTAGTTGTAGGTTAACCCTACTCTTCCCCATTCCCTAGTAATCTTTATGATTCTAATCTAACAGCTGGTGCAGATTTTCCTTACAAGAATTTCTAGGGTGGAGACCCACTACGGAACTACAGACTTCAGTTTTTTCCTGCTTTCAAAACCTTAGATTGTTCACCTGGACCATCGAACTACCGAAGAGATCAGAGATATAACGGATTACACTCCTCCTAAAATTCAATAGTTGTTGTTTACTCCAGAGTTCGGAACTCTGGGATTTTTCTCACTTTGCAACTACAACCCCTTTTCCTCCTGAGTGTTGAATGGCCAAACCTATGAAGGACTAAGGCTCATAGATATAAAAGTCCTCAATTAGTCATTAGATCTACGGATGACTTTTACTCCAGGAGTTTGGAACTTTGGGGTATTCGTAATCCTTAACAGTTACAACATAACTTGGTCGGAAAGCAGAATCCAAAAATACTAAGAGATCAATGATTCTCACACCTTGCTCAGATCTACGGCCATAGGGAACTCTAGGGATCCAGGATTCATAGGTTTTAACTTTTGGAACTCTTGTTTCCTCTGATTTTGTGAAGGTTGAAACCCACAGATCTGACAGTCTTAGATTTACTGTCAAGAATGGTTAGGATTAACTTCGGCTTCGGGAGTTCGGGACTTTTCATAACTTCACAAATTTCAATGGTTGAATTCTGAATACTTGAATCTAAGGACACGTGTACCCAATGTTGGATAGTAGGGATTCACTCCAGACTTCAGAACTCTAGGATTTCCTTAACCCTTCGCTTCATATCTTGATTTTTTCGATTTGTCGATTAACTGAACTGTTGAAGAATGAATGTTAGAAGATATAACATCTCTTGATCAATTCCCAGATCTACAACCATCCTTCACTCTAGGACTTCAGATCTTTAGGTTTTCTTAGCTCTCTACAGTTACGAACCCAAAATCACTGTATCACCAAACTCATGCGGATCCAATGGCTAGAAAACACTCATTGATCTATGGTGTAGATCACTTCGTAACTTCAGACTTTGGGGCTCTCCAAAAGTAAATGACTCAAATCTGCCAAAGTGAAGAAGCCCAAAGGTCATAAGGTTTTTACGAGTGCACATCTTTGTCTTATCGGACATTCGTTGGGAATCCAAATCCTCACGATCAGATCCTGTCCACAAATTTCTCTTTCAAGGGATTCAAACTCTTGATTTCCTCTCTTGAACTCTGCATGTTGTCCCTCTTGAGCTTTGGACTCAAACTATTGAGTGTGCCCTTGCGCCACCCTTGTGTAAAGTTTTTATTGTCTCTCCTAAGCTTGTACTTCTGAAGGTTATAACCTCTTCCCTAATTGAGAGGGTCTTTGTGCAATTAAGGTTCTATATCTTCCAAACTTTGGGATTTAAGGAGCCATTTATGCACTTCTAGATTTTCCTCTGGAAGTGTTTCACCATGATACCAGAAGTGAAGCTTTAGGCTTCTTATAGAACTTAAACTCATTCTTAGAACATAATTTCACTCGACTGTAGAATCCTTCCATCATTGTATCAATTGGTTCACAAGGTGAAGAATAAGCTTATGCTTTCTACTTGTGTTAAGAGACTTTCTCTTCTGTTACTTTCCTTTTTAAATTGTGATGTAGATTGAAAATATATCTACTTGGTTGTACCCTGTAGGGTGTCACACGTTTGAGGAAAACTTAAGTAATTTGAAATTGTCACAAATGATAAATGGTTATTAAGAGACTCTAGTTTTTACTGTGAAGTTTTTGTCATGATTCCATTGAAATTCTTCCTGACCTTTAAATAGTAATATGTTGAGTTATTTTGTAATATAATACATGGTGTTATGAGGTGATGACTAAGATACCAGATTCTCTCTGTTATTTGAAGAATTTTTTGAAAAGGAATGATGATATTTATAGTTGAACTTGAAATAGATAAACTTATGGGAATTAGATACTTCCTTGTTCCTCAAAATAGTTTCCAATCTTGAGACTTTAAATGGTCAAGATCAATCAGACGAATCCTAGACTTGAGCATTTATTATGTGTCTTGGAAGTCATAACCTTGTAGGATAGGTTGTGTGGGTAGTTTTGTATGTCATCTTATGTGATGTGGCATATCCTTCATGCTTAAAGTAGTATCTAAATCTAGTTGTGCAATGGAATGAATGAAACAAGATGTGTACTATTGATGTATGTTACTATAATTTTTCTCTTGNAGCCCATATATATATATATATATATCTTATTTTTTCTCTAGTAATTATATGAAATAATAGAGGGTTTGTTACATATGGTATCAGAGCAGGTTCAACCCTATGACATTGAACCATTATGCCATCCATTGTGTTAAACGAAATGACTGAATTAGATCATTAATAAAAATATGAAATTGCGCTTGCAAGTAATCATGGTTAGAGGATGTAGGGGAAGTAGACAACGTGGGGCTGGAGGAAGAGGTGTGACATCTCCGATAGCATCCACGCCCAAAAGGTATAACCCCTAGGAAGATGAGAGGAATTTTGAGCGAGAGCAAATTATTGTGAGAGATGTAGTAAGTATGATTAGATTCTTCCAGAGGATGTCAGAGGCGTTGATCAACTGCCTAGATAGAGATGAAGGAAGATCATTTGTACCCAATGAGGGTTCACAATGCGCCCCAACTGGCAGTAGTAGCATACACTAAGAGCTATAGAAGCTAAAATTTCCTGAGTTCTGGGGTGACCCGGACGGCTTAGCCACTGAGGCATGGTTGGAAAACATGGCGATGTGCTTCACACTTAGTGACTACACCTCCAACATGAAAGTACGCATGGTCGTATTTCATTTCAAAGGGAATGCTCTTCTATGGAACTATTCGAGGAACGTTTCCGGGAGAGGTATTTTTCTGAAGAATTCATTGAGCATCATATTAATGAATTCAACAAGTTACGAAAGAGTAGTCGTATGGTGCCATAGTATGAGGCCAGATTCATGGAGCTAATTAGGTATGCTCCACATCTAAACATGGAGAAGTTGAAGGTCAACAAGTTTGTGTTTGGCATCAACTTCAACATTCATGTGAAAGTGAGGATTTTAATGCCTAAGAATTTGCATGATGCAATTCAGAAGGACCTCATAGCTAAGGAAGAGATGAAAAGTGGGGGATAAGTCAGGAATCCCTCTAGACAGACTAGACATACATCATAAGGAGCACAATAGCATCAGGAACCATCTAGACATACTGCAGGGAATCGAGATGCACCTAGAGGACCTGTGTTTATGACACCACGACGACAAAATTATCAACAGAGGACTCCTTATAGAGAACCAAAAAAACAAGAACATTGAACACAACAACAATTTAGGCCTATTCAACAGAACATACTAGGATCACAGGTTGTTAGACCAATAGCTTCTACTTCTGGGACTAGGAGCACTAGACCAAATACTAGATGTTGGACATGTGGTGAGCCACACTACCAGAGATATTGTCCGATTGAGAAGGCTAGAGCAGCCAGATCATTAGGATGCACTACGGTTGGATATTTGGGCAAAGCCCATAGGATACATGCAGTGGTGAACAACCATCAGGCTGAGCATCATTCCACTATGCTAGAGAGGTCAGGTACAATCGCAAACCAAAACTATAGTATATTGATAGATCCAGGTGCTATAGAGAGATTCATCTCTAGTGCATCACTGAAGAGAATTTAGGTAAAGGCAGTCGAGCAGGATGAGTTCAAGTATGTAGAAATGGCATCAAGTTCCAAACAGAAGGTTGGGGGAAGGGTGATAGACTGTAGCCTTAACTTGGGAGACTTTGTAAAAAAGGTAGAACTTTATGTCATGACTTATGACATAGTGATTGATATGGATTGGTTGTAATTGCATGATGTGATACTTAACTATAAGAAAAATGGTTAAGTTTGACATATTATCTGGGAAAAAATAGAGTGATTGTAGGAAGAAACGAGGGAGTGTCCTTGAGATTCGTTTCTTCCCTACAATTATAGAAGGGTATGCTCAAGGGATGCATACTATATGTAATCTTAGTGTTGAATGAAAAGGGAGAGGTGGAAGGACTAGAAAACCTTCCTATAGTGCAAGAGTTTGCAGACGTGTTTCCAGAAGAGTTACCTGGTTTACCGCTCGAAAGAGAGTTGGAGTTTACAATAGATTGAAACTAAGAACTGAACCTATTGCAAGAACTCCTTACTAGATGTCAACACTTGAATTGGAAGAGTTGAAAATGAAATTGAAGGAATTGTTGGATTTGGGCCTCATTCATCCAAGTGTGTCACCTTGGGGTGCACCACTTATTTTCGTGAGAAAGAAGGATGGATCGTGGAGACTTTGTATCGACCATCATCAATTGAACAAAGTGACGATCATCAACCAATATATGATGCCAAGAATAGATGATTTGTTTGATTAGATGAAAGGGGTGATGATATTTTCGAATATTGACGTGAGATCCAAATATCACCAATTATGAATTAAAGGAGAAGATATCCCTAAGACTTCTTTCAAGACGAGATTTGGACATTGTGAGTTCACATTTTTACCGTTCAAATTGACAAATGCCCCAGGGGTATTCATCAGTTTGATTAATGGGGTGTTTCGTGAATACTTGGACAAGTTTTTTCAAGTTTTTATTGATGACATACTGATTTATTCTCAGATGAAGGAAGAGAATGATGAACACTTGAGGTTGGTCTTACAGTGCCTAAGGGAAAACAAATTGTATAGGAAGCTATAAAAATGATCTCTTTACCAATCTAATATTCACTACTTGAGACATATCATATCTGGCGAAGGTATCTCTATGGATCCAACGAAAGTGGAGGCTATTATGGAATGGCTAGCACCAACAAATGTATATGAAGTACATAGTTTTATAGATTTAGCAGGATATTACTGACGATTTTTTGAAGTATTTTCAAGATAACAAATTAGATCACAGAATTGCAGAAGAAGAACAAGAAGTTCTTGTGGATAGAGAAATGCGTGGAAGCATTTCAAAGGCTCAAAGAGTTGTTGATGAAAACACCGATACTAAAAGTCCCCAACATGGACAAGGAGTTCTTGGTATGTACATGCACATCCAAGGAAGGTTTAGGTGGAGTTTGGATGCAATATGGTCAAGTAATCGCTTACATGTCTAGGAAATTGAGAAAACATGAAGAGAACTATGCAACGCATGACCTGGAACTATTGGAAATTGTATATGCCCTGAGAGTTTGGAGACATTATCTAATCAGACAAAAATTTGAATTAAAAACATATCACTGTGGATTGTAACATATTTTTACACAAAGTGACTCAAAGGCGCAACAAAGGCATTGGTCAGAATTACTTAGCGAATACGATTTTGAAATTACTTACATTAAAGGAACTATGAATCAAGGGGCATATGCGTTGAGTAGGAGGACACACATATTTTTGGTATTACCTCTTAAGGAGAATCTTTGAGAAAATATTCTAACTCTACAAATCAATGGTGAGTGGTATAAAGAAATTAATAGTAATATTGGACAAGATACCATGATTGTACCAAGGTATGAAGGTTATTCACTAGATGACGATGGATTGTTGATATTTAACGAAAGAATTTGTGTACCGCATAACAACGAACTAAGAAGTTTGATCTTGAGTGAAGCACATCAAGCAGTATACATGGATCATCCGGGATTCACGAAGATGAAGGAAGACCTTAAGCCTTTATTCTTCTAGAAATGAATGAAAGCAGACATAGTCAGTTACGTGGAAAGATGTCTAGAATGTCAGCAAGTGAAGGTTGAACATAGACATCCAACAAGATTGTTACAGCCACATTTTATTCCAAAATCGAAATGGGAGGTCATTTCGATGGACTTTATCATTGGATTTCTATTGACGGTAAGAAAACATGCTTTGATTTTCATGGTAGTTGACATTCTAGCAAAGAGTTCACACTTTATTCTTATGCATACGATGTATCAAACTCTAGAAATAGCTAGAGTATTTGTCGATGAGATTGTAATATTACATGGAGTACCAAGAAAGATCATATCTGATCGAGGATCAATGTTTACATGATGGTTTTGAACCAGTTTCCAAGAGGATTTGGTAATAAAAATAAACTTTAGCATAACTTATCACCCAGAGACAGATGGGAGACAGATGGGAAAATAGAAAGGACAAACTAGAATTTGGAGGATATGCTGCATATCTATGTAATGGACCAACAAAAATGTTGGGAAGAATTCTTACCACTAGTAGAACTTGCATAAAACAACAACTATTAGAGTACGCTTAAGATTACACTATTTGAGTTTCTTTATGGGCAACCATGTCGGACGCCGTTATGTTGGGATCAAATTGAGGACAGGGTGATGGTAGGACCATAGTTGATTAAAAAAATGGAAGAATATATGCAATCGATCAGACAAAGGATTAAATAAGCGCAAGATCGGAAGAAGAGTTATGCTGATGTGCATCTTGCGGGTAAAACCATAGAATAGTTTGATAAAGTTTGGAAAGGGTGGTAAAATCTCTCCTAGGGTCATGGGACCCTTCAAAGTAGTGGAAAAGAAAGGACCCATGGCTTATCGTCTAGCCTTGCCTGATTGTTTGAGGTGTATGCATGATGTATTTCATGTATCTATTTTGAG
>ML780168.1:472157-498483 GCA_009831015.1 Picea engelmannii | reverse complement strand
ATTGACTTATTCTTTGAGGACACTTGCTTGCAAGTGATTAGGTTATGGAACACTGTGATTTCATTCAAATTATGAGTTATATATGATGATGTTGAGGTGTTATAGGTGATAGATTATATTGATGTATATATATGTTGAAAGGTACTTTTGACAAGTCATCCTGAGTGTGCAGGACACATGATAGGTTATGATGTCGATGGCATCAATGGGATTCCATGGACTATGGATTGAGTTAGGGAGTGGATTATATTGTTTGAGTATTTCATTATTACACACATATGATGTATGATGGCTGTTAGTATGATTTATGTGTATGGATTTTTGACAAAGGTTTTGTCAGTAGATGCAGGCTTGACGATGCTTGCTAATCCAACTTACAAAGGAGTAAAGGGGCCTTGCACATAAAATAGAAATTGAGGGAGAGGTGTGGCAGAGTCCCTATCATAGCCTACTAGCACTCCCTCTATGGATCGAATGTTAGGTTAACGATTACCTAGTTCGAGAGGTCCACGATGTCCTGAGGACAGAATGAGACAGTCACTCATGAATATTTCTAAGGGGCGTGCAATAAGGTGGAGTCATTATTCCTTAGAATCCCTTAGTCTCACAAGGTCGACCGGATGGAGTTTTGACTCCAAGGGGTTGGACAAACTTCCAAAAACAAGTCAACGAGAGTGGCACCTTTGGATAACGAAGATGTTTCTTGAAGGGAACACCATGCAATTGAAACCCAAGTCAATAAACATAGGTGGCCTAGGAAAACATTGGAATGATTAGACCTTGTTGGATTAAAATAATTAATTAAACAATAGATTATTAATTATTAAATCCAAACATAAGTTTGAGTCGAAGTCTAAAATTTAAATAAAGAAAAAATCGAATTGTGACATGAGTAAAGATTTGAAGGAAATCAAATGTTAGGAAATAGTGAGTAAATACCTAAAGAATTGATAAAATGCACATGTGTTAATGAAATTATTAAAAAGGAATATTTATTTAGAAATAAATAACAACTTGAGAGAATGGGTTGTGCATAGAATAGATTTTGAGTCAACCAAGCCTAGCTTAACTAAGAAGAATCCTAATCCAACTCTAATTAAAACCTAGTTAGGAGACACCTATTAATTAAGGGGATTGGGTAAATAAGAGACAACTAAGAGGAAAATTAGGAACACATGGGAAAATGTGAGGAAAAGTGGATTTTAAATAAGAATAAAAGAGGAAATACTTGTGCAACCTGGGGAAATTGCAACACCTGTAGAGGGTGAATAATCCTTTAACTAAATTATTAAAAATTAATGAATTATGCATGAGGGATAAATTTCTGTGAGGAAGAATTATATAAATAAATTGACGTAGAAGGGAAGGGGATCAGACTTTTGGGGTAAACACTATTATGCTGCCGAATTTTCAACTGACTGTGTTTTTACTTGTGAGAGTTCGGACTCCAGGTTTGTGAAAAGAGTCGAAGCTCTTCCTTGAGAAGAAATCTTGGAAGTTATTGTGTTATGGTTTTTTTTGTTTGGCCCCTTTGTGGCTCGAGGGACTGAGGGGGAAGGAGAGTATCCCTAGCATTGGTTGCGAGGTACTGGTGAAGTATCTGTGATTAGCAAGCGAAGAACATCTTCAACCCACAGGGTTCATTGGTTTCTGGTATTTTATATTTTGATTTCATGTATATTATGAGTATATTAGTATGATAGATTTATTGAGTCACTGTAAAATCATCGTAAGGTCGGAGTGCCAGTATTGCGTTTGCTGCCAAAAATTTAATAGTTATAGTGTTATATTTTAATCCCCTCTGTAATTTCAGACATTTTTCGTACTCTAATCGAGCGGTCTGACCCTCATTGTAAAATGTGACTCTTATTGTATATAGTCTATGCTTAAAGTCTTTATTTTCATCCATAATTGATGTATGTGTGAGCATAGTTTTAGTTGAGGTTATGTTAGGAAATTAACAGTGCCTTGCTCGCCTGTCACATGAGGATGTGGTTCCGACTGTATCGTGAGTCTCTAGATAATATTCATTGAAATCCTAAGTTAACTATTTCATGTTTCCTCGGTCAATTTCATTGTGGAACCTGAGTTACCTACAACATGAATTCTTGTGTTAAATCAAAGTTAAATCCAAAGTTCTGGGACCGAGGGAAGTATGTTATAGTCTCAGGAGTTGAATTCTAACATGTAGTGTGTAAGCCCTTATCCTTAGCAAGGTCATGCATGTGACATTGGGATAGAACCCAACACTACTCAAAGGGAATTATTCAGAGTTTCAAGACTCTAGAGCTCTGGAGGTAGTCAGCCTTAACACTCCCTTCCAACTGAAGTGATTACCAGTCAAAACTAGTCATGAGATGAGTTGACCGACAGTTGTAGGTTAACCCTACTCTTCTTCCTTCCTTAGTAAATTTTATGATTCTAATCTAACAGTTGGCATATATTTTCCTTACACGAGTTTCTATGATGGAGATCCACTACAGATCTATGGACTTCGTGGTTTTCCCTCTTTCACAACCTTAGACTATTCACTCAGACCACCGAACTGCCGAAGAGATCAGAGATCTAATGGATTACACTCCTCCTAAAATTCAATGACTGTCCTTTACTCCAGAGATTGAAACTATGGGAGTTTTATTACTTTGAAACCACAACCCCTTTTTGATCCAAAATGGATCCAAGAAGGCCTAAAAATAAAAGTTGTAAAATTCTCAATACACTGACATGATCGTGAATTGCTCATTGCAATATTTCCAGCGTTGCAAACAGATTGAAAAATGGACGTCGTATGAGAAAGTTATGGCAATTGGAAAATTTGGTCTTCTCCAGCAAAGAGTCAAAGGGTCAAAGGGACATGTGGTATCTTTAGATTACGACAAGTGGCAGCCTCTGAATTTGACAAGTGTCATCCATCGGGTGATGACATGTGGTATCACTAGGTCATGACTAGTGGCAAGGGCTCATTATGACAAGTGTCAAAGTTTTGATATTCCATGTGGCAAAATATTGGCCAACCATCAACTGACACATGGTCCAACCCAAGGGTGCCACATGTGATCCGGATTATTTTTGGCACGAAATGAGATCGGAGATATAATAAATAAATGTATAGAGATATAGTAGGTATTCAGTAATATAACAGAAATGTATCAGAGATGCAACCATAAACACAGATATACAGTAATACACGATTTCTATTAATGAAATAAATGTACAGAGACTGTAAAAATACATAGTGAAAGACTCGCTAGAATGGTGGCAGCTTATCTTTGAGAAGAGATGTGATGGCTACTCACATTCACAAGAAGATGATTACAATGAGGCTCTGAAGACATTTTTACAATAAGAAGGAATTCCAAAAACCCTAGACATCCAAAAACCTAACCCTAGGAGATGAAGTGCCAAAAGTCATGTGGGCCCCGTTTGGGTAAGTGAGTACATCAACTTCCCGGGGTCATAACTTTTGCATACGATCTCCGTTTTAGGCATGTGATAGCTCGTTGGAAAGGTGTCGTTGAGGAGATTCATTTTGGGGGCTCAATCATGCATTTTTATATCACTGAGAACCTCTATCTCAAAAAACCTTCATTTGGGCCCTCAAAATGGCCCCGAAAATTAAAACCTATTAAAAATAGTAAATTGCCAAAATTGCTAGAAAACTATTTTGAGCCATTTGGAAAAGGTAGGTGGCCACTGATATCCACCTGGATCAACATGTCACCATGGTCAAGGCCATAAAAATTGAAAATTTGTATTGTTGGACTCCATGGGATTCGATCCCATGACCTGCCTCTTCAAATGACTTAAGCACCTTTTGCCAGCTAGGGGAGGTGTGCCCATTAGCACTAGGCCACATGGCCCTCATATGACCCCAGAAGGGGGGTGTGCACCCTAACTGGGATCTTAAGCATATTTTTTGCCAAATTTTGGGATTTTACCTTATATTAAAGGATTTTTTGCTAATTTTTGTGGATTTTTTGCCAAAAAGAGTGGATCTGGAGCCCAGAAAGAGGCCAGATCTTGTGGGGAAGTTGGATTTCGACCCCCAAATCAATACATATATATATATAAGAGGTTTTGGCAGTCCATGGAAGTCCATAATAAGAAAATTTTGAATATTTTGGAAGATAAATCCATTTTTATGTTGGGAATCCATTAAGGAAGCAAGCTTCGAAGGCCATTTTTTGCGGCTACGCTCATCATTTTTCAGCATCGTCAGTTATGTTAGATTCTTGAGGTTGAACAAAACAAATCTAGACTAGTTTGTAATCCATTTGAGATAGTTATGATGTAATTTTTTAGCATTGAATATTAATAAGAAAGCCTCCCCCACCAAGACAAAGGCCCGAAGACATAGGCAAACTTGTATTGAACTCCGTTATCAAGCCTGGTGTTATGGTCTGTTGTTCCTTATGTCTATTTTTTTTTCTACATTCTTTATTATGGATGCAATATTCTTTCATTAAAATATTCTTCTTCTCTTAATCCCTAAGTGGTAAATCAACTCATGCATAAACTTAACCATAGTCTTTAAAAGATCAATTTCGGATCAAGTGGTATCAAAGCAGGTTGACAATTGGTTGTTTGAGTTTTCATGATTACCAGGGAAAATCTAATTCGTGGTGAAGGTGATGTTGTATAAGGGGATCCTGAGATTGGATCAATAAAGAGGACAACTCAAAGTGAGAAAATGGCATCCGAAGAAGGACTTTCTCAAAGCGAAAGAGAGTTTCAAAGAACTTTCTTTTCCATGTCGAAGATGGTAAAAGTGTTGTATGATGATTAATTGGAACGTAAGAGACCAGTTCAAGGGGAATATTCAAAGCAAGTCAAAAGTGAAGAAGGAGAGGACCCTACTGAAAATCCTCCTTTGCCTCCTTCATCTCCATCTTCTTCTTCTTCAAGTACAAGTTCAAATTCTACTACAATAAAACATTCTCATAAACATAATCCTGATATGCCATTACTTAAACTTGATGTAATTTGTTTTTTACCTATGTATGATGGTGACATTAATGCTGAGAAACTTGATAATTGGGTTAGACAGATGGAGGGATATTGTAATTTGCAGCAAATAAAAGATGAGGCAACCAAAATTAGATTGGCATCACTTCGTCTTGAAAGAACAATTCTCATCTAGTGGAAAAGTAAGATGCAACATGGAACTCAACAAGTTGGTAAGATTTTTCCATCACAACATGATTTTATTTCCACACTTAGAAAACAATTCTATCCTTTGGGGTATAAGGAAAAGGCTTTAATTGAATGGAAAAGTCTTAAATTAATAAAAGGACAATCGGTGCAGGAATATACAAATGGATTTCGTAATTTGTCTTTGATGTTAGATGTTCCATTGACTACACAAGAAACTCTTATGAAGTATATAGGAGGTTTTCTTGCTTATATTTGTAATACTATATTTATGTTTGGACCTACTAATATTGATGAGTTTTTTTTCAACAAATGTATATTGAAGCAGGGAAAATCGGAGTTACTGTATCAGGGGAATCATCTTCAAATAAGGATGGCAAAGGAAAAGGGAATGGGAAGAAAGAAAATTCAGCGACAATGAAGGAAGAGAAGCTCGCTTGCAAGCATTACAAGAAAGAAGGGCATGATGATGAACATTGCTGACAATTACACCCATAGAAGAGATTGAAGTGGTTCAAAGAGAGTAAATGGAGGAAAAAAGTTGCAACAACAACACGACCAACATACTTGGGGTATGATTCAGGTGATGAGACTAAACTCACAATAGTTGGTTTGAAAGGAAAAAATGGTGATGGTTATGATTCTAGAAGTAAATTGTTTCACATAAGGGTCATAATGAAACATACTAAGATAGATACATTAATATATAGTGGATCTCAGTCTAACTTAATTTCATAAGAAGTGGTTAAGAAATTGGGATTAAACATTAAGATGCATCACCAACCCTATTCACTAAATTGGATAAGCAAAGATCACAAATTGCCCATAAAAAAGAAATGTATCATAAATTTTGAAATTACAACTAAGTATGTAGATGAAGTAACATGTGATGTGGTGCCACTAGAAACATGTGGAATGGTCTCGGGAAGCCCTTATTTGTATGATCGCAAAGAAATATTCTACAGGGAATGAAATCAATATCACTTAACTAAAGAAGGTAATGAATATGTTGAACATTCTCATCACATAAAATAAAATCAATCTCTTCAAACAATGGAACAATTAAGGAAGGAAGCTTATGCAAGCAACACACCTATAATTGTGCCAAGTAATGCAATTAATCTTAAGCATGAACATGAGATGGTTGTAGAATGGAATTTCAGTCATACATTGCTTCAAGATAAGCTAATGTCGTGCAAGCACATCAAACATGTTGGTTCAATTTCACTCATATTTCTGATATTTTCGATGCTAATGTTTTCTACATGGATGGTACTGGATTCAGTAAGATGTGAACGAGTTCAAGTGGCTAAAAATATGCTTTCAGTTGACATGGTTATTATTCAATTGATTATGATGTGAAACATGCACAATACATAGTTTAAAGACAAAGCACAAGTGGGGAGGCCTATCCCTCACTTGATGACTAGTTAATACCCTTTTGGAGGACCAAAAGGTCCTAGTGGGGAGGAATGATCCAAAATGGATCCAGGAAGGCCTAAAACTCAAAGTTCTCGAATTCTCAAGAAAATTACATTATTGTGAAGTGCTCTTCGTAAGCTTTCTTTTGGTGCAAACATATCAAAAAATGGACTTCGTATGAGAAAGTTATGGCATTGGAAAATTTAGTCTTCTTTGGCAAAAAGTCAAAGGGTCAAAGGGACACATGGCAACTTCAGATTATGACAAGTAGAAGCCTCTAAATTCGACAAGTGGCAGCCATCAGATGAAAACATGTGGTATCACTAGGTCATAACAAGTGGCAAGGGTTCATGATGACAAGTGTTAAAGTTTTGATAGTCCATGTGGCAAAAGATTGGACAACCATGGGTTGACACATGGTCCAATCCAAGGGTGCCACATGTCACCATGGTCAAGACCTTAAAAAGGTAAAATTTATATTGTTGGACTCCATGGGCACAATGAGCTTCCACAAAGGGAGAATTACTTAACCTGCACAATGACCTACCTCTTCAAATGACTTAAGCACAATGAGCTAGCCACAAAGGGTGAATTACTACTTTAGAAAAAAAAAACTACTTTTCATAAATTTTAGCTTAAGCACCTTTTCTAGCTAAGGGAGGTGCACCCCTTAGAACTAGGCCACATGGCCCTCATATGACCATAGAAGGGGGGGGCACACCCTAACTCGGGGATTAAGCAGATTGTTTGCCAAATTTTTGGTTTTTACCTTATATTAATGGAGTTTTTGCTGATTTTTGTGGATTTTTGGCCAAAACGAGCGGATCTAGAGTCCATAAAGAGGTCATATCTTGGGGAAGTCTGGAACAATAGAATGTTGAAGAGTTTGGAAGATAAAGACATTTTTATGCAGGGAAGCCATTGAGGAAGCAAGCTTCAGAGGCCATTTCCGGGAGCTACGCTCATCCTTTTTTAATGTCGTCAGTTGTGTTGGAATCTCGAGGTCAAGAAGAACTCATCAAAACCATTTTTAATCCATTTGAGATACTTCTGATGTAATTTTTCAACATTGAAGATTAATAAGAAAGCCTCCCCCACTGAGACAAAGGCCTGAAGATGTAGGCAAACTTGTGTCGAACTCCGTTATCAAGCTTGGTTTTATGGTTTGATATTCCTTATGTATATTTTTTGTTCTACATTCTTTATGATGGATGCAATATTATTTCATTAAAATCTTCTTCTTCTCTTATTTCCTAAGTGGTAAATCAACTCATGCATAAACTTATCCATAGTCTTTAAAAGATCAATTTCAGGTCACTTTTCCTCTGGAGTGCCGAACGACCAAACCTCCAAAGGAATAAGGCTCACATATATATATAACGGTACTCAATCAATCATTAGATATATGGATGATGTTTACTCTGGGATTTTTGAACTTTGGGGTGTTTGTAATCCTTAACAATTACCACTTAACTTAGTTGAAGAGCTGAATCCTAAAATGCTAAGAGGTCAACAATTCTCACCACTTTCTCATATCTATGGCCATAAGGAACTTTGGGGCTCTAGGATTCAAAGGTTTTAGATGTTACAACTCTCATTTACTTTGATTTCATGAAGGCCAAAACCCACATATCTGACGGTCCTGGATTTACTGTCAACGATGGTTAGGATTAACTTCGGCTTTGGGAGTTCAGGACTTTTCATACCTTCACAAATTTCAACCACCACCTTTCGAATGATTGAATTATGAATACTCATAGCTACAAACATGTGTACCCAGTGTTGGATGGTAAGGATTCACTCTAGACTTTGGGACTTTGGGAGTTCCTTAACCCTTGGATTCATGTCTCAATTTTTTCGATTTTCCAATTAACCGAACCATCGAAGAACAAATGATAGTGTATCTAATGTCTCTCTATCAATCACCATATATACCATCATCCTTCAATTTAGGACTTCGAAGCTTCAGGGTTTCTTGAATATCTATAGTTACAAACCCAAACTCACTAGATCGTCAAAATCCTGCAGATCCAACGGCTATAAAACACTCATTGATCTATGATGTAGATCACTTTGTAACTTTAGACTTTGGGGATCTCTAAAGGTAAATGATTCGGATATATCAAAGTGACGAAGCTCGAAGGTATTAAGGTTTGAAAAAGTGTGCATCTTTGTCTCATCGGATGATCGTGGGGAATCCAACTCCTCATGATCTGATCCTATCCACAAATTTCTCTTTCAAGCAATTTAAACTCTTAATTTCCTCTCTTGAAATCTGCATGTTGTCTCTCCTGAGCTATGGACTCTAACTATTGAGTGCACACTTGCACCTCCCCTGTGTAAATTTTGCAATGTCTCTCCTGAGCTTGTACTTCCGAATTTTATAACCTCAACCCGACTTGAGAGGGTATATGTGCACTTAGGGTTTTGTATCTTCCAAACTTTGGGCTTCAAGGGGCCATCTATGAAATTCTAGAGTTGACTTTGGACGTGTTGCACTACGATACCAAAAGATAAGCTTCAGGATTCTTACATAAATTAAACTCATTCTTAGAATAGAATTTCGTTCGACTATAGAATGCTTCCATCAATGTATCAATTGGTTTAGAAGGTACAAAATAAACTTATGGTTTATAATTGTGTTAAGATATTTTCTCTTATGTTCCTTTCCTTTCTAAATTGTGATGTACATCAGATATCTATCTACTTTGTTGTACCCTATAGGGTGTCACATGTTTGAGGAAAACTTAAGTAATTTGAAACTTTGGTGCACCACCCCCCCTACCTCGGCAGGTTCTGTGCGACCTCTCGGTCTAAGGATCGTTAACAAACATCCACTGAGACAAAGAAACTCTTTCAGATCCCTATCAGGACCTCAAATTTCGATCCATGGGTCCTTCTGCTTCCCCACAGTCTCTGAATATGATCGCTTCCTTTTCCTCCTCAGGAATATCGATTCGGGTTTCGGGACTCTCTGTGTTCTGATGTCAAGAGTCCTTGACTCCTCGATCTCCCGGTCACCGAAATGTCGATTTTTTGAAATAGACTTTAGTTGTGGTTAGCTCCCTGGGCTACACCCTCAATCCATATGACCACCCTTGACATGACCGCAGTCCCTTTCGGGGTTTCTTGATGCAAATCGCTCGGCCTCCTATCTTCTAGACCCTCGAAAAGTTGATATGTGAAATGCCGAAATGCTTGTGCCCCGACTTCCTCCTTCTTTTGTGTTTCCGGGTTCTCCGAATCTGAAGTGCTCAGATCTCTTGTCCACAAGATCCCCAAAATACCAAATCTCGATATCCCAAAATTATCTCTCCCAGGATTTTCTCCTCCAGGGATTTTTCCTTTCCCTGGCTCTTCGCGTTTCACACTTTTGGGGTTTCCAGTGATGAAATGCTCGATCTCCTTGTCCTCGGAACTCCCAAAGTTCTGAACTCTGATATGCTGAAATGCTGGCTTCCTCCAAATGCTTTCGGACTTTCATGCTTCAGGCTATCCCGATGCAAGGTCTCCTCTACCCCTACTCTCTCGCACTTCCAATATCCAAAATGCCAAAGTGACGATATGGCCCTTTTCACTCCTAGCCAAGATCAACGGCTGTGATCCACTCCCAGATAAACGACCCTGATCTTTTCAGGATTTTCCTCCCTAAGAGCCTGGATCTCTCATCCTCAGGATTTCCGAAATCCCAGTATCCGATATGCCAAAATGCTCTCGACAATACTCCTTCTCCTGCTTTTGGGAATTCATGTTTCGGAACTTCACAAATATCGTTGCATCAAACCTCTGTTCCTACGAGCTCCCGGTACCCAAAGTACCAAAATGGTCCTTCTCCCATAGAGTTTTTGGGTTTCACGTTTCATAACTTCGTGACCCCTATGACAGTTCTCCTCTGGTCCTTTGAATCCCCGGTATCCGAAATCCTAGTGGACTCCTCGATCTTCGCCACATGTCCTCCCACGAATGGATGGTCCAGATCATTTCGGGACTTCGCCACTCGCAAAGTCGAAAGACTCCCTTCTATGTTTTCTGATGTTCGAATACCCAAAATGGAGATCTCACGACATGTGTCCTCCTTCCAGATGGACGGCTCAGATTTCTCTCGCTATTTCGGGACTTTCACTGTGAAGTGCTCCTATCTCTCGTCATCAGGACCTCCAAAATCCTAAACTCCCGAAATCCGAAATCTCGATATTCCTGCCCTGTCGGGACTTTCCCAGATTTCTCTACTCTGCTCGTATGTGGGCTTAAATCACATGCACCTTCTTCCAAATTCGACGACTTTCGACGATCTGTGTGAGATCTGACGGCTCATGATCTCTCCTTCTTTGTGCGCTCTCCCATTGCTCCTTGGACATGGAAACTTCAACGATCCAGATGTTCCCTTTGGCCTGATCTGATGGTAGTTGTGCTCTCCTTTTGAGCATGTGCTTTCTTTTCAAACTTGGAAGAATTCCCAGATGCTAAAGGCCTCGACCTTTTCTTCTTTTCTGTGAGCCATGTGATCCTTAGTCTCGCCCGCGCACTCGAAGACGTTGTCCCTCCTAAGCTTTCGGGACTCTAAACTCTCCAAAGAGTTCTCCCTTTTGGCCTTTGCAACCTCTTCTGGCCTCTATGCATAAAAGCACTCTCCCTTCTGAGCTTGGCCTTCTTTGAAACCTTAAAAGGTTTCCACGACTCCCGCACACCTTGTAGAATATCTGCATGCTAACTCCATGCTATCTCTTTTGAGCTTCTCCGCTACTCAGTTCTCTAAGGGGAATTCACCCTTTTCCTTCCTTCTCCTTCAGATGGAGAATATGATGCCCTCCTAGCACTCCTTTTCTCAAGCAAACTTCTTGTTGAGACTATAGGGTGTTCAGCAACCCTGTGAATATCCTTCCTTGGACTCTTCTTCAGTTCCATAACTCAAAGAGTTATTTCCTCTTGTGCTCTGGAGCCTACTCAATGCCCTCCTGGAAAAGTGTTTATAATCCTCAGTGGTTCTGTTTCTATTTGGACTCACAACAGAGTTCCTCCTCAACACTATGTGCCTGTGCTCAATGCCCTCTTGGCAGATCTCTACAGATTTCCTTAGGGATTATGTCTTCTTACTATGTCTTCCTTTACACAGTCCTATCTTCAAGGTGTTCAACAACCTTGAGGTCTTATCCTTGAGCCAATGACTCCAGATGGTATGCCCTCCTAGCATGTATTTGTCCAAATTCTGCAGAATTATAAGTTCTCTCTAAGCACTGACTATCAGAACCCGCAGTGTTCTGTCACACCCTCCTGGTATGAAGCCTCAAAGATCACCAACCTTGAAAATCAAACAACTCCTTAGATAGAAAAACCTATCTGTCACTACAAATGCACATCTACAACATACATTTACAACATACAAAGAACACATGAAATCATTCACACAACATAGACAATATGCATGAAAAATTGCTCTAGTTTGTATTAATAAAAATGGCTCTCTTTACAAGGTGTTCTTGAGCTCAGACTTTGACAGTGTCTCTGCTCCTTCTCTGTCTACCAACTTACTCAAAATGAGATCAAAAGAGGTCTTTTACATGAGGGGGATCTTCGATCTCTTCCCTCCATCCTCACCTACCTATTCAATCTACATTGAATTACCAATAAATGGTTGTCTAGTTCGAATCGGAGCTAGATTGCAGCTTTACAACCATTAAATCTACCTACAACTATGTCTACGCAAAGGTGTGGCTTCATGGCTCAACGGCCTTACATGCATTTAATTACATTTACATTTAAATTTTAAAATGTCAGAGGCCTGGTGCCTCTTCTCCTTATTGAATGTGTGCACTGATGTGGGATGGCTAGCTGGCGCATGGATGGAATGGAGAGATGCTCCTACATCATACTCCTCAACTATAAAATTCATGAGCTCCTACTCATGAGCTTCCCATATCAGCTGTTGAAATCCTCCTAGATCCCAAACAATTCTTGGGAGTTGTTCATTAGCTCCACTTCCCTGTTGCTACTACTGCTTCTGTTGTTGCTTCTGCTTTCCTTCTGCTCAGCCTTTCCTTGCTGGAAGTATCTACTGATCTCAACATCAACCTTCTGATGTCTTCTATGATCTTGTCTAGTTGTTGCAATAGATGGTTCTATCCATGCAGTCTCCTCATCTGCATTTTCTTTTTGTAGATGGGCAGATCATCATGATCTCCCATGTCATCTTCTTCATCCTCTGTGGCCTCAACTTGCCACCCTATTGCAGATTTCATCTCTGTAGTTTCCTTACTGAACTGTTGTTTAGCCATCATTTCTGACAGATCTTCTTCCATTCCTTTTACTGGTATGTGTGTAGTTGCTCATCAGCATGGAATTTCCCTTCATCTTCTTCCAACTTAACTTGTTGGATGTGCATGCACTGCACTATCACCCTTCTCTCCAGGGCTTCAATCTATTCACACAGATCAACAAAGCTTATGATGTCTACCTCTCCTTATTCTGCTTCTGCAAGCTTTAATGTTACATTCTTTTCAGCTTCCTGGTTGAAAATATTGAGCCATTCCTTGGAACGCTCATTTTCTTTCACTTGGGTAGCCTCAAATATCTACTCCAATTATTCTTTTCTAGTCACAATTGGCTGTATTTTTCTTGATGTTTCTTCTTCAAAGGCAACACAGACTTTGGCCTCCTCTAGGCTAAGTGGCAGGAATATTCCAATTCCCCCAATCATCCGAAGATCCCTCTGATCTTTCCCTGTTAGATGCTCTGGTTGATCCAAATCCATCTTTGAGCTCATCTTCTCTAGTAGCTCCTCGGGCTGATATAAACTCACCTCTAAGTTCATGAGACTCTCACATAGCCTCATTAATGTTCCCATGCCCTCCTAGCAAATTGAGATTTTCCTACTGCCCTCCTAGCAGTCCATGAGATCCTGCAGTGACCTCATTTCATTGCCCTCTTGGCAATGTAAAATTCCCCGGCTATCCTCATGACAGTCTATGAGGTCCAACAATAATTTCACCTCATTTCCCTCTTGGAAATTGGGAACTTTTGTTCGACCCTCTTGCCAGTCTTTGAGATCTTTGACTAATCTCATGTCATCCTCACTACTGAGGTTTCTCCTATCTTCTGGTTCACACACATGAACCATCTTCTCTGGTCTGTCGAGCTTTTCAGCATACCTAAACCATATTTTCAATAGCCTTTTCTTTCCTTTGGCCATCAATTCCCTGACTGGCCATTTTTCTTTCGTCCTCATGGGCCATTCATATACCCATCTCGATTTAGCATTCTGTTGCACCCATAGTGCAATCTCTTCCATCCTCGCTCTGAACTCAATGAGTTCTTTATCCCTTGCAGTGTTCTCCTACTGCTGGTGGTTCTTCTTTCTACCACACTTATGGCCTTCAGTAGACATCTCATTGTCTTTTATCTGCCCTCTTGGCAAATATGTTGTCACTCAGCAACCCTGAGTGTTTTCATCATCTCCTACAGTCCTCCTGGCTATCTTCTTGATTTCTGCCTACCTGCAAACAATCATCACAGAGCTTCCATCACTTTGTCTTCTTTTCCTTGCTTCCTCTACTTGAAATGTACAAACATAGTCAGGCTTTGATACCACAAATGGCGCAGAACCCCCTCTACCTCGGCATGTTCTACGCGACCTCCTGGTCTAAGGATCGTTCACAAACATACACTGAGCTGAAGCGGCTCTTTCAGATCCCCATCAGGATCTCAAATTTCAATCTACAGGTCTTTCTACTT
This sequence comes from Picea engelmannii, assembly GCA_009831015.1. NCBI lineage: Eukaryota > Viridiplantae > Streptophyta > Pinopsida > Pinales > Pinaceae > Picea > Picea engelmannii. The sequence goes on along the minus strand of ML780168.1, from coordinate 484,182 downwards.
CACTACGATATCTGAATATGACTGCTTCCTTTTCCTCCTCAGGAATATCGATTCATGTTTTAGGACTCTCTGTGTTTTGATGTCAATAGTCCTTGACTCCTTGATCTCCCAGTCATCGAAATGTCGATTTGTTGAAATAGACTTTAGTCGTGGTTAGCTTCCTGGGCTACACCATCAATCCATATGACCACCCCTCACATGACTGTAGTCCCTTTCGGGGTTTCTTGACACAAAGCGCCCAACCTCCTGTCTTCTACACCCTAGAAAAGCTGATATGCAAAATGTCGAAATGCCTATGCCCCGACTTCCTCCTTCTTTCACGTTTCTGGGTTCTCCGAAGACGAAGTTCTCGGATCTCTTGTCCACAAGATCCCCGAAATACCAAATCCCAGTATCCCAAAATTATCTCTCCTTGCCTTTTCTCCTCCAAGGATTTTTCCTTTCCTCGTCTCTTCGTGTTTCACGCTTTTGGGGTTTCCAGTGTCGAAATGCTCAATCACCTTTTCCTTGGAACTCCCAAAGTTCCAAACTTCAATATGCCGAAATGCTGGCTTCCTCCAAACACTTTCAGACTTTTTTGTTTTAGGATTTCTCGATGCAAGGTCTCCTTTGCCCCTGCTCTCTTGCACTTCCGGTATTTGAAATGCCGAAGTGATGATACGACCCTTTTCACTCTCGACCGAGGTCAATGGCTGTGATCCACTCCTAGATCAACTAACCTAATCTTTTCAAGATTTTCTTCCGTAAGAGCCCGAATCTCTCATCCTCATGATTTCCAAAATCCTGATATCCGGTATGCCGAAATGCTCCCTACAATACTCCTTCTCCTGCTTTTAGGAATTCGCATTTCAGAACTTTGCGCATCCCGTTGCATTAAACCTCTGTTCCTACGAGCTCCCGGTATCCGAAGTATTGAAATGGTCCTTCTCCCGTAGACTTTCAGGGTTTCGAGTTTCGAAACTTCACGACCCCTATGACACTTCTCCTCTGGTCCTTCAAATCCCCATTATCCAAAATCCTGATGGACTCCTCGATCTTTGCCACATGTCCTCCCATGAATGGATGGTCCATATTGTTTCAGGACTTTGCCACTCGTGAAGTCGAAAGACTCCCTTCTATGTTTTCCGATGTCTGAATCCCCAAAATGGAGATCTCGTGACATGTGTCCTCCTTCTAGATGGATGACTCATATTTCTCTCGTTGTTTCGGGATTTTCACTGTGAAGTGCCCTGATCTCTCATCATCAGGACCTCCAAAATATCGAACTCCCGAAATCTGAAATCCTGATATTCCTGCCCTGTCGGGACTTTCCTAGATTTCTCTGCCCTTCTCGTATGTGGGCTTAACTCACATGCACCTTATTCCAGATTCGACGACTATTGATGATCTGTGTGAGATCTGACAGCTCATGATCTCTCCTGCTTTGTGCGCTCTCCCACTACTCCCTGGACGTGGAAAATTCAATGGTCCAAATCTTCCCTTCGTCCTGATCCGACGACAGTTGTGCTCTCCTTTTGAGCATGCGTTTTCTTCCCGAACTTGGAAGAACTCCCAAATGCTAAAGGCCTCAACCTTTGCTTCTTTTCTGTGAGCTCTATGATCCTTGGTCTCGCCTGCACACTCGAAGATGTTGTCCCTCCTGAGCTTTTGGGATTCTAAACTCTCCAAAGAGTTCTCCCTTTCGACCTCTGCAACCTCTTGTGGCCTCTGTGTATAAAATCACTCTCCCTCCTAAGCTTGGCCTTCTTTGAAACCTTAAAAGGTTTCCACGACTCCTACACACCTTGCAGAATCTTTGCACGCTAACTCAATGCTATCTCTTCTAAGCTTATCTGCTACTCAGATATCTAAGGGGACTTCACCCTTTTCCTTCCTTCTCCTTCAAATGGAGAAAATGATTCCCTCCTGACACTCCTTTGCTCAAGAAAACTTCTTGATGAGACTACAAGGTGTTCAACAACCCTGTGAAGATCCTTCCTTGGACTCTTCTTCAGTTCAAGAAATCAAAGAGTTCTTTCCTTACTCAATTACCTCCTGGCAGAGTGTCTAGAATCCTTAGTGGTTCTGTTTCTCTTTGGACTCACAACAGAGTTCCTCCTCAACACTCTGTGCCTGTGCTCAATGCCCTCCTGGCAGAGCTCTACAAAAATCCTCAGGGATTCTGTCTTCTTACTATGTCTTCCTCTACACAGTCCTACCTTCAAGGTGTTCAACAACCTTGAGGTCTTCTCCTTGAGCCAATGACTCTAGATGGTATGCCCTCCTAGCACATCTTTGTCCAAATTTCGCAGAATTGGAAGTGCTCTCTAAGCACTGACTATCAGAACCTCCAGTGTTCTGTCACACCCTCCTGGTATGAAGCCTCAAAGATCACCAACCCTGAAAATCAAGCAACTCCTCAGATAGAAGAACCTATCTATCCCTGTAAATGCACATCTACAACATACATTCACAACATACAAATAACACATGAAAGCATTCACACAACACAAACAATATGCAGGAAAAACTACTCTAGTTTGTATTAATAAAAATGCCTCTCTTTACAAGGTGTTCTTGAGCTCAGACTTTGACAGTGTCTCTGCTCCTTCTCTGTCTACCAACTTACTCAAAATGAGATCGAAAAAGGTCTTTTACATGAGGGGGCTCTTCGAGCTCTTCCCTCCACCCTCACCTACCTATTCAATCTACATTGAATTACCAATAAATGGTTGTCTAGTCTAAATCGGAGCTAGATTGCAACCTTACAACCATTAAAGCTACTTACATCTATGCCTGCACAAAGGTGCGACTTCATGGCTCAATGGCCTTACATGCATTTAATTACATTTACATTCAAATTTTAAAATGTGAGAGGGTTGGTGCCTCTTCTCCTTATTGAATGTGTGCGCTGATGTGGGCTGGCTGGCTGGCTCATGGATGGTGTGGAGAGATGCTCCTGCATCAAACGTTCACAAATGATATATGTTTATTAAGGGACTCTGGTTTTTACTGTTAAGTTTCTGTCATTATTCCATTGAAATTCTTCCTGACCTTTAAATAGTAAAATGTTGAGTTATTTTGTAATATAATACATGGTGTTATGAGGTGATGACTAAGATACCAGATTCTCTCTGTTATTTGAAGAATTTGTAGAAAAGGAATGTTGATATTTTTAGTTGAACTTGAAATAGATAAAGTTATGGGGATTAGATACTTCCTTGTTCCTCAGAAAAGTTGCTAGTTTTGAGACCTTAAATGGTCAATATCAATCAGACGAATCCTAGAATTGAGTGTTTATTATGTGTCTTGGAAGTCCTAACCTTGTAGGATAGGTTGGGTGGGTAGTTTTGTATGTCATCGTATGTGATGTGGCAAATCCTTCATGCTTAAAGTAGTATCTAAATCTAGTTGTGCAATGGAATGAAAGAAACAAAATGTGTACTATTGATGTATGTTACTATAATGTTTCTCTTGTTTTGATGATGTTTATTTATATTTAATATGTGTGTGTGTGTGTGTGTGTGTGTGTGTGTGTATCTTATTGTTTCTTGAGTACTTATATGACGTAATGGAGGGGTTTTTAGAATCGAAAACTTAAGAACTCAACTAGAAGAAGCCAGAAAGATCGAAGAAAATCTCGAAGATCAAAAGGAGTATTTGGAAGACAACATAACAAAACAAAAGGAAGAAGAAGAAATGAGAGAGAATATATTGACAGATTATCTTAAGGAAAGAAATAACGATCTAAAGCAGCTTGAGGCAAAGTTTGGTTAAGAAGAGAAAGGACTTGAAGAAGAAACAATCACATTAAAAATCCATCTTGAAGAAGAGAAGAGAACAGAAGAAGTCATGAAGTCTCAGATAATGAAAAAGGAAAAAGAGGTTGAGAAGCTTGAAGAAGAAGCTGTCACATTGAGAAGTAAAATCGCCAAGCTTAGCAAGAACGTTGAAGAGCCAAAAACATTTGTATTAGTTGTAGAGAATGAATAGAAGCACTCTAGGTTGCTAGAAAAGAACAATGAATAAAATAGCAAGAGTTATGTAGAAGTACTCAAAGGAAGGAATCATGGTCAAGCAGAATCTAAGAAAACTAATAAAGATACCTCTTCAAGAAGACCATCCATGTTCAAGCCACAAAGAAGCTTCAATCATGATCATGATCAATAAAGGAAGTAATTCAGAAGGACTACACCAAAAATAAGATCATTCACTCCCAGGTATGTAAATTTATTTTATGGTCACTATTTTTATTGTACTAACTTTGGACATAAGGTTGCAGATTGCAGGGATTATAAAATAAATGTTCAAGAAAGAAATGCTTATGTGTCCCCATATAACATTGAATGTTACAAATTTCATAACTATGGACACATAGCTCATGATTGTAGAAGCGTGATCGATACTTCCATGAAAGAGAACACTGATATCATATATAAGAAAGTATGGATAAGAAAACAGGAAGAACAAGTGAACAAAGACTAGGTCCCAGAGATCGCAAGATTGGCAATAAAATGAGATGAAGAAAAATCTATAAAGAAAAAGGAAGATGCTAGATATAGAAAGGTTTGGAGAAGAAATGAAAGAAAATAAGGACCAATAAATAAGGAATAGGTTCAAGAGATTGTGATTTCAAGTATTGTAGTGAAATACGAATCCACGGACAGAAAGAAAGAAGTCAAAGTTTAGGGAGATGATGAATCTACCGATGAAGATGATGGTGACTCTACATCAGAGCATGAATTGTTGTGAGCCATCTAGATTAGAGACTCCTAGGTAATATGAATATTAGACAGGGGGATTCTATGTGGTAAATGAGAAATACTAGAGAACCATCCTTCGAGCAACTTGCAGAGTTTGAGTAGACAGATTCATAGTAGTCAACTAGCAAAAGTATAGTATCATAGATTGATCAATTATAGTAGTGAAGAATTCATGATAGTACAAAGAAAGATGGGTCAACATTATGGATAGTTGTGTAGTAGATTTTTGGATAGTATGGGAAGAGATGAATTCATAAGAACACTTAGCAGGTTTTGACATATATATGAAAGTGGACAAGAGAATGGATTCATATATTGGTTCAAAGAGTGGTTCAGAGAAAAAGGAACATTATCATAATGGATGATAATTACACATGAATATTTGAATGATTATTCTTGAATTCTTTTCATATATGTCAGTTGATTACACAAGGAATCACCAATGGACAATAACTCCAAAAGGCAGCAGGTACAATAATACTTATATTTTTCTACACAACAACTTGCAGAGAAGTCATCAGAGATAAACAAAACCAAAACGATAGGTAGAAATATCATTCAAACAATTTTTCAGAGAGAGAGGTAAGACTAGAGGTATGATTATAGGGGAAGAGATTCATTATATGTAGGATAGGGAGTTATATTCTTAGAGAGAGAGCACAACGACATGTTTTGAAAGGAGCAATTGTCATAAGGGAAGCATGAGTGATATGATTTCAGTGTTGCATCAGAGTGATACCCTTTGTCAAAGGGGGGGATATTATTCATATGAAGCAAGAGAGAGTAATCATAGGCTTATAAACAAAGAGAAAGATCAAATGCATTTAGACAGGGGGCTATATTATAGATTGATGTCAACCCTTAGTGATTGATGTCGACCCTTGGAGAAGTCTGGTAGAGAATTCTGATAGAACAGAGACATGGGTAAGGGACCCAAGTCTGTCTGAGGTATAAATACATGAAGACCAATGAATTTGTAGGTAATACTATTCTATATGGATAGTATATGTCATTCCATTTCCGGTGATATTTGGAACGTCACATAATTCCTCATGATTAGAGATTTATGGCCATGTGAAGTTGGAGAACCCTCATGAGTTATCTAGAATCCCCTAGAAGGTAAAAGAAGTAAATTATTCTAGAAGCTCCTAGAAGAAGTGTACTAGTCAAATTGATGGTAACTAGGAGTTAAACATGGGTATATTTGTTGTATTAATAAAATAATTAAAAATAAACTAGTTGCAACAAGTTGTGAGTTTGGTAATTATGGTAAAGTAGTTGTGATGAGAAGATTGAAAATTCAAAGTGGTTGACCAAGAAATAAATTAAATAATAAAGTGGTTGTAACAAGAAGTTAGTTAAGGGAAAAGAATTTATGAATTGACTAATTATATAAAAGTTAGTTGCAATAAGAATTTGTGAGTAAAGTTAAATTATTTAAATAATAAAGTAGTCAAAGTGGTTGCAAAGAGAAATTATGTAAATAATAAAGTGGTTGCAACAAGAAGTGGTGAGTTTACTATTTATGGATAAGTCAAAGTGGTTGCAAAAGAAATTAATTAAATAATAAATTTAGTTGCAACTAGGAGTGAAGAACTTACTATTTGTGGAAAGTGGTTAAGTTAAGTGGAAAAAATTGTTAAGTTAAGTGTACAAGTGGTTAGAAGTGGGTTAGCCCTAAAAGAAGGAAAGTGGGTTAAGTTGGTTAGAAGGTAACCCCTTGAGGAAGCTACATGGAATTATAAATAAGAGAGAAAGGATCTCCCATTAAGACCTATTGAATATCATTGAATATCTATTTTGTGAAAGGTTAAATGGGTAGGTATTATTGATAGAGAAAAAATGTGATAGAAAAAGTGCGGCAGCAAAATCGTAGAAGGAAAAGTGTTGTAGAAAAAGTGCAGAAGAAAAATCACGGCATAAAAAGTGTAGCAAAAAAATCACCACAACAGATTCACGGCAGAAAAACCATGGAAATAGAACACTACAAGAAGAAAAATGTATGGTTTTCATATGTGTAGTGTTGAATCTATGAATCTAGTTGAAGGTTTTCCTTGTAAATACATTGGATACCCTCTTGGAAGTTTAGGGATTGCTATAGAGTTGATCTGAGGTGGATCTACTAAAGTTTAGTATCAGTTCATATTTGAGGGATTTTGGTTGAGGTATGTTTCTGAAGTTATTGGTACAAATAGAGGTTATATAACAGTGAGGTCATAGTGCATGGTTGATGTGAGGATTTATGGTATTTGATTTATGGAGAGTGTGTTGCATTGATAGAGGTATCTTGTTGGTTATCTTGGTGTATACTATTGGTATATGGTAGAGGTATATGATTGGGTACATGAATGAAATACATACTTGAAGTACATGGTAATCTTGATACATCTTGTTGAGGCATAGTTTGGTTTGTTGTTGATACATGATTAGCATATGTTGTTGGTTATCATTGTATAGTTTCTATGTACATGGTTGATGTACATGATTGATGTGCATTCTTGGCACATGGTTTGAGTGATATTCTTGTGGTTTTGGGTATGAGATCTATCTTATTAGATCTGATATATTGATGAGATTATTGGTACATGGTGTTGGTGTATTTAGTTTTGTTGGTATAGGCAAGTAACATGTACGATATGGTTACAGGTTAGTGGCATAGATTGGTATAGGTTTACAACAGTATATCTCGCAAGGATAATGTGATAGTGGTTCCATCCTTCTACTTATATTTCATGGTGGTTGGACGGGGCAAGGATAGGTGGTTTTAGCCACCTTCCAGTTGTAGCCAGAGAACACAAGGGGCTGTAGCCTCCTTCTGGTTGTAGCCAGAGAATTGGAGATTTGGAGCTTCCCTTAGGTTGTAGCCTAAGAAACTAGGGGGTTAGAGCCTACTTCCATTTGTAGCTAGAGAATTGGAATTTGGTACTACCTTGATTGTAATTACTGACACATAAGAAAATCATTTCATTATTTTCTACAACATTGGGTTTATATATAAATATTGGTGTACTGTGCATTGTGTGGATGTGTTTGTTATTGTTTGTTATGTATTGATGAATGTTAATTCTTATGATATTGATGATGAACAAATGAACATGGTTGAATAAGTAAAACAATATACATTTTGGTTTAAAGGATTAATAGTTGGTATAATTTCTCATTACTGATTCACCTCCCCCCCCAGTAATCCAACAAAACTACATTGGAACTATGAGATGGGCTATTCTTAAAAAATTGTGAGATTTTCAAAGATATATAATTTATATCATACGAAGACAATAGACTATGAAGAATTTGAATTTAATCTATGTGATAAATTAAGAAGGTCGAGGGTGAAAACAACCTTTTGTTTGGAGTGCCCTATTTGTACATAAACATCAAGGTTCAAATTGAAGCTTTTTGTACAATACAAACCAATCTCGAAGTAGATATGGATATTGAATTTCAATACTCCCTTGAGGAGGAAATTCCTATACCCATTTCTTTTATTTATCTTATCAAAAAAGAGTGCCTATTCATTGTGTTTGTTGGCTAGAAGATGTTTCATAAATGGAGAATTTCATTTCATGTCAGTGTTTGGAGAGAAAGAAAATTTCATAAATCCATTTCAACTTTGAAATTAAAATTCCATTTCATTTAAACTTTGTCATTTTATTTCATACATTTATTAGGAAACAAACTTACATGAATAAGCATAAAAGAGATTTTAGGATAATTTTCCCTCACACGTGAAATTGTGTTTAATAAATAATTACATGACAAACATTTCATTAAAAATCACCTTAATCGAATGAACATGGTATTAAAAACCAAACAAGATCGAATTCGGGGCATGATTGGAAAATCCAGAGCATGTTATCTCATCCCTTAAGTGGTCCAGAGGACATATGGGGACCCGAATATTGAATAATTTTGAATTGACCAATTTAGATCTAGTTTTATGAACAAAATTGTAAAGAAAGTTTGATAAGTTACAATTCAAATAAAAAATATGGTTCCTTATTTGAATGGACCACGAAAGTAAACTAAACAAGATGATTCCAGAATCTTACATATCCATAAATACATGTACTTTCAATACAAAATAAAAAATTCTGGAATGTATATCACTTGTTTAAAGAAATTGTAATGGTATGCCATCTTCAATTATTCGTTCATGATCGACTTATGACATTTTCCATTTTATAACTTTTGTTTTTTCCTTGATTGAAACTCTATTAACATTATGCGCACTGCACATACCAAATGACTATATTGACAATTTATGACATCTGATTGATAGTCTTGAAACTGAACATGACCATCAATTTGATGGGTTTCTTGAAAAAATATCCTTTCAATACAATGGATCCTCTTTCATATATAAAACCATTATCATCAAAATATTCTAATAACCTCATATTTCCTTATGTGCATCACATCAAATAATATTTCACGTTTTCAGTGTTGTCTATAGGTGAAACCACGACAAAGACATCTTCTGCAAATAATTCGATATGTTCCAACAAGTAGTTTTCATTAGATTAACACACATTTGCATTCCATTACTCCTCTACTATATATAAATTTTATATATCCCTGGTACAAGTACATATACAAGTTGTTTAAATATTTAACAAATATGTTTGAACAATTGAAACATAAATTACCTTCTCTAACAATATCAGAAACTCTATCGCTATCAATTGACACTATAGTTTCATTTGATTCCATATCCTATGAGCTTTCAAGTGGCATTTTCCCTTTTGTATTAAGTTTGGTATGTCTCCAAAATTTAACATATTTTGCATTTTCATTTTAACAAATCTCTGTGGATTTTGTGTCCTCTATGCAAACTGAACAAAAAAAATATTCATTTCTTCTATCAAATGAAAACACATTTTGATAGCATTTTGTTTTAACTGAATACAATTTTCACATCCCATGTATTGTACTAGCCTCATATGGGATTGATCTATTTACATGTCTATTTCCAACATACCAAAAAAACATGCACACTGTTGAAGAATAATTTTCTTAAATATTCATACGAAATGTTGATATACATGTTAAAAACAAGAACTTGTTAACTTGAACTCTATCAAGAACATGATTGAAGATCGTATAAATTTGAGCATGTGAATAAAAATATCGCGTGTACATGTGTAACATATATATACAAACACCTGTGCACATCCCTTAATAGATTATTTTCATGGATTAGCATTAGTTTGCACCATTCAACAACTTGATTAGTGGATGCAAATTGATTGGCATGAGGGTTCATATGATACCTTCGAAGTGCTCATTTTACACATTCCCTTGCACCATCATGCTCTCTTTTTCCATGACCAGTCTCAAAGAAATTCCAACAATGTGTAATGCTTGATTTCTTGTGAAGACGACACAACCAATAGAATGATTGTGAAGATTTGAACTGACCTGCACATCCATTTGACCATATCCAATGTCGATCAAATTTGATCCCACGTTCTTTCATTGAATCATAAAATTTATCAAAACAATGTTGTACATAATGTGTATCGTGTGCCCAATCATCATTTATATAAAAGAGATATTCTTTAATAACATGATGATTTTCATTGGTGCTTTGTATGTTATCAACACTCTGTTGAACATGTTTATATAGAACGTATAAAACTATAGTGACTTGATCAGAATGATAATATTCACTCTGTATTTTTTTTTGTGCAGAGAATGTGTAATTCTCTACAAAATCAACTACCGGCAAAATTTTTCTTGGTGGAAACACTTCATGGGATTGTTTGAATTGTAGGTCTTTCCATCGAGTTCTATGTGAATGATTGGTGTATTTATAAATTTCTTCCTCAAACTTCTTCAAAAAAACTATCACACAGATTTTATCTACTTTCAAATCAATCCTTCTTGAAATAACATTTGAAGAATGTGCAGTCATGTTGCTGATATATTCATATCTCTTCCAATTGACTGTTAGACAAGGATTGATCATTCATATCAATAGGATACTTTGAGTGAAACAAACATAGATTTCCACAATGATCATATTTCTTTCCACCAACACATTGTTTTTGTAAAATAATTTATCACCTTCTCTTTCACATAGAATTTGAGATATAAAATCATGGAATGTGGAAGGAGGAGGTGAACCTGCCTAGAAAATTGTATCAAAATCAAGAAAAGTGTCATAATATAACTCAAATTCCACATGATAATGACAACAACAAGTGTCATGAGCAATGATGGGTCTAACAAACCATGGTTTTTGTTGCACAAATGTATTGATGGAAATTTTAACTTCTTTGTGCTCTTGTTTGAACTTATTGAACAATTCTATTTGTGTCATTGAAAATATATGTTTTGAATCTTCTTCATATTTTTTTCGTGCTATTCTTCATCGCAACACGTCCCTTGTATGTGGTGAAACATGAGGTTTTGTCAACCAAAATTTATGATCTGATTCTTCAACATTTTCTACAATCTATCTTTGTAGGGTTGTCTAGAAATAATTGTCCAACAAGTAAGTTCATCATTTGAATCTATTTGCAATAAAAATTTCCTATGTTTGTACAATTTTTTTCTTGAGGTTCTCGTCACTTTTTCCATGTGTTGTGTCAATCGATCTTTTATATTGCTAGATGAAACAACTATTGTTTGTATCACTATACATGCAGCACTGAGATATTTTTTTCAAGATTTTCCAAAATATTTTAATGCACTAGCTATATCATCAAAGACATTTTGTTTCACCTTTGTATCTTTTGTCAACTTTTGAATACCCAATAATTATGTAGCTTATTTTAACTTTCTTGACTTTATTAGACAGAGAAAAAATTGAGCTTGTACTGTTACTGATTCATCTTTAAAAAAAGTATTATACATATTCTTAACATGATATATTATATAATACTTAGCTTCTTTCTTCCCAAATTTGTCAATATCAACATTTTCTAATATTTCATCAATAATGTTGATAGATTATCCTTCATAATTCAGTTTAAAGTTTATATTAAAAAACAAAACACTGAACATAAATTCACTAAACTATACAAGTGTTCATCTTGTATTATCTAAATTTATGTACATACCTGTAGGTGATTTGAATTTTGCATCAATTTTAGTTTCAATGAATTCATCGATGTTATGAGGAAAATCTATTTCAATTTTTTGAAAATATCAAATCCAAATTACAATCAATTATATTAAACAATTTAATTTGAATTTGAATTCTATACTTTTAATATAGACAATGTGTATGCATACCTAGTTGGACTTCTTCTTGTTGAAAATATCTATTTACATCA
>ML780168.1:459844-472107 GCA_009831015.1 Picea engelmannii | reverse complement strand
TTTAATATAGACAATGTGTATGCATACCTAGTTGGACTTCTTCTTGTTGAAAATATCTATTTACATCATCATCGTTTCTTTCTTCAATATCTTCACGTTCTCATTTCTTTCTCCAATAAATCTCTTTCCTTTGTTCATTATGGGGAGTTTCATCTCGAGTGCGGTCAAATTTTCTCTTGCGCCCACCTTTGTTGCCCATGAGTATAGTTATCTGTAAAAAAATTTAAAAAAATTCAACATTTTATAACACAAATTAAAAAGAAATAAAAAAAATGGATTTCATAATCATATTGTAAAATATTTGGAAAAAAGTGTTCAATAAAGAAAATTGTTTTTAAAATAAATTTTGCATAAAAATTCATTTTTAAAGAAAATTTTAAAAAACTTTTGATCTTTGAAAAACATAGTGTAAGAAAAACTTCATTGTGTCAAAAATTATTCAAAAATAATATCAAGAATTTGATAGGAAATGTTTAAAAAAACTTACTCTAAAAAAAATTCCCTTTGATATAATAAGAAATTTCTTATGAAATCCTTCACCTTGAAAATAATGTTCAAGTAAGACTTCACCTTGAAAAAATGTTCAAGAAATACTTCAATATAAAAATTGTTACTTCAATAAAAACTTGAACTTCAAGAAGAGAATTTGTTTTTTCCATTCAAAACATCAACAAAGCTGAAAAAATAGGAAGAACCTTGTTCAAAACAACCAAAAAGATCCTCCAAATAGCGAAAAAGATGCTCCAAACTTTTTCTCAGGGGATCCACATATGCAAAAATATGAAACGAGCGATTGAACTGTGTAAAAATGGTTCTGCCGAAAACTTATTTAAATGATTTCACGCCAACTGAAACCAAACGACGTGTACCTTCATATTTGCTTTTATGGACGATGGAATTCTCTCACCCATCTTTCGGCCGAAAAAACTACTTTTCAGCCAAAAGGTTAATCTATTAAAAATAAAGAGATTCAGTTAAAAAAAGGGTTTTGGATGAACAAAATACTTTTCGACCGAAAGCATATTTTGTTCAAAAACCTGCAAATGGGACTGTTTGTTGGAAACCGTTAATTATCTCAAGCTTACTTGAACTTTGGAGGTAGCGGACTCCTGCAAATACTCAAAATTTAGTTTTGGAATTGATACCAACATTTTAAAAATTGAATCTAATTTCATTGAATATAATTTTTTTTCATTTTCATTTTTTTAATCTAATTTTATTTAATTTTATAAAAAAAATCACTACATAATATTTTCAAGTGACATTATGATTCAGCGAAATAAAAATCCATATATCTAATAATACATAGTGGAAAATTATGGAAAATTTATATTAAAATTCCTTAAACTGTTCTCTTCAAAAGGGTATTTTTATATTTTACTTTTAAGTAGAAATTAAGATAGATACATGGCGGGGGGGACATGTGTTTAAAATATTCAACTTTTTCAGATTGGTCAAATTAAAAAAAATCTAGAAATTATAATATTCATCCATTAGATCCAAAAATATAGTCATCAAAAAATAGAGTCTATGTATATTGTTGCAGTATATTTCATTTGTCAAAAAAAAGGTTTAATAATGGATACATTATTGGGGGAAAACATAACTCATTATCATTGTTACACATCAAAATTATTCACTTCAATGATACCCTACTATCGTCATTACAAGTATCGCACTTTGGCCACAAATGTTGCAAGTGTCGAAAATATCATACTGTCATATTGCTTATTTCGTATCCCAAACGACATCACAGGGACACTTGAGACATCCTCATAGACTATGTAAAAGAAGGACATGTCATTTGACGAAGAGTACAAAGCCTTTTACCTTGATAAAACCACTTAAAAATCACTTTTGAAGGGCATTGCTCCCCTAACCACTGACAGGGAGCTCTAGCACTCCTTTCCCTCCTTTGCAGGAGCATTGCAATGCTCTGTGCACCATTCTAGAGGAGCATTGTGTTGTTGACTAAATCAGGGAAAAATCCCCCTTATCTCTGGAGTCAGTTTGATTCAAATCTGAGGTCAAGGATGAATCTTAGGGATAGGTTGAAGATTCAACCTTGACCTCAGATTCAAATAAAACTAACTCTAGATATAAGGGGGATTTTCCCCTGATTTTCTCAACAACACAATGCTCCTCCAGAATGGTGCACAATGCATTGCAACGCTCCCCTAAAGGAGGGCAAGGATCTCTAGCGCTCCCTGTCAGTGGGTAGGGGATCGTTGCCCTTCAAAAGTGGTTTTTAAGTGGTTTTCTCAAGGAAAAAGGCTTTGTACTCTTCGTCAAATGACATGTCCTTCTTTTAATCAGTCTCTAAGAATGTATCAAGTGTCCCTGTGATGTAGTTTAGTATACGACATAAGCAAGATGACAGTATGATATTTTTGACACTTGCGACATTTGTGGAAAAAGTGAGATACTTGTAATGATGACAATAGGTCATCATTGAAGTGAGTAATTTTGATGTGTAACAGATTGCCCCCCAAAGTGTGAAGTTAGAAGATGAAAACTGATGACTGAAGTACTTTGTAGACTTTTTCGTGCAAGGGTATGGAATCAGAGAACCTGGTAGAAGCTGCACACAACCATCAAACAAATATTATGATATGTTTCAAACCCAAGGCATGCGGGATGAAAGAATGATATTTTTGACACTTGCGACATTTGTAGCCAAAGTATGATACTTGTAATGACGACAGTAGGTCATCATTGGAGTAATTTTGATGTGTAACAGATTTCCCCCCAAAGTGTGAAGTTAGAAGATGGAAACTGATGATTGAAGTACTTTGTAGATTTTTTCAAGAAAGGGTATGGACTCGGAGAACCTGGTAGAAGTTGCACACAACCATCAAACAAATATTATGATATGTTTCAAACCCAAGTGACTGATCCAGTCCCGTCATTGGTTAGTCCCACCCTTCATCTGAAGAGTGCCAATGTGGTCAATCCCACTCCTCCTTTGATGAGTGCCAAAGTGGTTTCTCTCGTCCCATCATCGGTCAGTATGGTTGATCATGTCTTCAATCTGGTCACATCCTTAGTTGAACCAGTTGACAAAGTGGTTGATCTGATCCCATATTCAGTCGATCCCGCTCTCCCGTTAGAGAGTGCAACCCAAGCGGTCGATCTATTTCAACTTGTCGACCCCATTCTCCCCTTGGATAATGCAACCCAAGTGGTCGATTTGATGTCATTATCAATCGATCCTACTCTCCAACTAGAGATTAAACCTAATTCTTCCCATGTTTTTCTCGTTGATATAGAATCTACCGTGTTGGGGGGGATTCCTCCTCTCGCGAAACCCCTCCAAATAATGAGGCCATCCTTTTTTATTGGGTTGTGCTAATCGGACCTTATCTTCCCTCTCACATTCCTTTCAAGATTACAGTACAGGTTTGTTGTTGGGACGTTATTCATGCTTTGATAGATGAAGGTTCATCTGTTAGTATTTTATCCTTTATTTATTGGCAATATTTGGGTTATCCTCAGCTTGTGTTGGTTACCCAGACTCTATTCGCTTTTAACATAAGAACCAGTCACCCTATAGGAGTCATTCCTTAGTTTACTATAACTTTGGGAGGGAAAACTGTCTTTATTGATGTTATGGTAGTCTAGGACCCCTTGGATTTTGATTTACTCCTTGGGAGAGATTATGTCTATGCCATGAAAGCTATTGTGTCTACTCTTTTTCGTGTGATATCTTTCCCTCACGGTGGAAGAATTGTGGCCATTGATCAACTTTCATGTGTTGTTATTGACTTTATTACCAACCCAATGACCTCCCTAAATGGTTCTTATATGCAGACAATATCGCCCTCGCCACAGGTCAATTATGTGGCATTATTTCCCATCTCTTCAGCTACCGATAAATATGATCCTCTCACTGTAAGCTCAGCCTCTTATGACTTAGATCTGGTAGTTGACATGGTGCTCTCTTCTATAGGGCTATTAGAGACATATCTCCCTACCCTTATCGAGATCGTCGACATGTATTCCTTCCAAAGTTCTTTTCTTCCATCTAGCTAAGATATCTTGGAAGCCATGATTGATGTTTGTCCCTTGACATGTATTCCTTCTAGAGCATTGTCCTCTTGGAATCCATGATCAATATGAAAGCCATGATCATGGTTTTTTTATTTCAATCTTACTAAAAAATGAAGCCAACAGTGAGGATAGTGTGTGTGTCTCTGTAGAAACCTCATTAAAAAATGAAATAGAGGCTATGAGAATAGTTTCACTTATCTGTGGCAAGCTCGTTACAAAATGAAACAGAGATTTGGGGATTGAACTCAGAACATTGAGCATAGTTTTCCCTTCTTTGTGGCAAGCTCATTAAAAAATGAAATAAAGGTCATGAAACAGTCACCTCTCCTACCAAGTCGAGTCGAGACTTTCATTAGGTCTCAGCTAAATATTAGGGATAGGTTGAAGATTCATCCTTAACCTCAGATTCGAATCAAACTGACTCCAGAGATAAGGGGGATTTTCCCATGATTTCCTCAACAACACAACACTCCTCTAGAATGGTGCACAGAGCGTTGCAACACTCCCCCAAAGGAGGGAAAGGAGCGCTAGCACTCCCTGTCAGTGGGTAGGGGAGCATTGCCCTTCAAAAGTGATTTTTAAGTGGTTTTCTCAAGGAAAATGGATTTTTACTCTTTATCAAATGACATGTCATTCTTTTAACCAGTCTCTGAGGATGTCTCAAGTGTCCCTGTGATTTCGTTCGGGATACAACATAAGAAAGATGATAGTATGATATTTTCAACACTTGCAACATTTATGGCCAAAGTGAGATACTTGTAATGACTAAAATAGGTCATTATTGAAGTGAGTAATTTTGATGTGTAGTAGATTGCCCCCCAAAGTGTGAAGTTAGAAGATGGAAACTGATGACTGAAGTACTTTGTGGACTTTTTAGAGAAAGGGTATGGCCTCAGAGAAGCTAGTATAAGTTGCACACAACCATCAAACAAATATTATGACATGTTTCAAACCCAAGGCAGGCAAGATGACAGTATGATATTTTTGACACTTGCAACATTTGTGGCCAAAGTGCGATACTTGTAATGACGACAGTATGTCATCATTGAAGTGAGTAATTTTGACGTGTAATAGATTTCCCCCCAAAGTGTGAAGTTAGAAGATGGAAACTGATGACGGAAGTACTTTGTAGACTTTTTGGAGCAAGGGTATGGAATTGGAGAACCTGGTAGAAGCTACACATAACCATCAAACAAATACTATGATATGTTTCAAACCCAAGTGACTGATCAAGTCACATCATTGGTCAGTCCAAACCTTCATATGAAGAGTGCCAACATGGACAATCCCACTCTTCCTCTTATGAGTGCCAAAGTGGTTTCTCTGATCCCTTCATCGGTCAGTCTGGTTGATCATGTAATCAATCTGGTCATGTCCTTAGTTGAACCAGTTGACAAAGTGGTTGATCTGATCCCATCTTCAGTCGATCCCGCTCTCCTATTAGAGAGTGCAACCCAAGAGGTCGATCTGTTTCCACCTATCGGCCCCATTCTCCCCTTGGAAAATGAAACCCAAGTGGTCGATTTGATGTCATTATCAATCGATCCTACTCTCCCGCTAGAGAGTAAACCCGATTCTACCCACATTTTTCTCATTGATACAGAATCTACTATGTTGGGGGGCATTCCTCCTTCTCTCAAAAAACCCCCTCCAAGTAATGAGGCCATCATTTTTTATTGGGGTGTGCTAACCAGCCCTCATATTCCCTCTCACATTCCTTTCAATATTACAATATAGGTTTGTGTTCAATACGTTCCTCATGCATTGATATATGAAGGTTTGTCTGCTAGTATTTTGTCCCCTATTGCTTGGCAAGCTTTGGGTTATCCTTAACTTGTGCTAGTTACCCAGACTTTGTTCACTTTTAACAGAAGAACCAGTCACCCTTTAGGACTCCTTCCTCAGTTTCTCATAACTTTGGGAGGGAAAACTGTCTTTACTGATGTTATGGTAGTCCAAGACCCCTTGGATTTTGATTTACTCCTTGGGCGAGATTATGTCTATGCCATGAAAGCTATTGTTTCAACTCTTTTTCATGTGATATATTTCCCTCACGATGGAAACATTGTGGATATTGATCAACTTTCATGTGCTAGTCGTGACTTGATTACCAACCTAATGACCTCCCTAAACGGTTCTTATATGTAGACGGTATCGCCCCCGCCACAGGTCAAATATGTGGCATTATTGCCCATGTCTTCAATTGTTGATAAAGATGAGCCTCTCACTGTAAGCTCACCCTCTTATGATTTATATCCAGTAGTTGAAATGGTGATCTCTTCGATAGGGCTATTAGAGCCAGATCTTCCTACCCTTATCGAGGTCGTCGACATGTATTCCTTCAAGAGTTATTTTCTTCCATCTAGCGAAGATCTCTTGGAAGCCATGATTGACGTTTGTCCCTTGACATGTATTCCTTTTAGAGCATTGTCCTCTTGGAAGCCATGATCAAGATAAAATCCATGAGCATGGTTTTTTTATTTCAAGCTCATTAAAAAATGAAACTAGCTATGAGGATAGTTTCCGCATCTTTGTAGCAACCTCATTAAAAAATGAAACAGAGGCTATGAGAATAGTTTCTCTTATCTGTGGGAAGCTCATTAAAAAATGAAACAGAGATCTGTGGATTGAACCCAGAACCTTGAGAATAGTTTTCCCTTCTCTGTGGCAAGCTCGTTAAAAAATGAAACAAAGTTCATGAAACAGTCACCTCTCCTACCAAGTCGAGTCGAGTCTTCCATTAGGTCTCGTATTTGATCCTTCATTTCATCCATCCTTATCCTTTTTCTCCATCTAGTAGAGAAATTGGTGACAACCTCAAAGTTAGTGAATGAATTGAAGCTTGGGGGGGGCATGTCTCCAGCCTTTGATTATCATTCTGGAGTTATGCCACTATATTTTCAAGTTGGGGGCATAGTACCAACCATCCATGGGTATCCCAACCTTTGGAAATTACATTGGGAATTTACAAGCATACTTTAATTTTGTTTCAAGCTTGTGTAAAAATGAAACCAATACTGAGCTTAGTCTTTGTCCTTTCTCATGCTCGCAAGAAACATGAGAACGCAACCGAGTAAAATTTTATGTCCTTTTTGGAATCGCATGGATACACAAAAAAGGAACCCCCTGGAGTCTCCTTTAAGATCTTTTCAGACTCTCTAAACATGAAAATATTGTCGAGTGATATTGCTTCCTTTCCCACTCATTAAAAGGTTTGAAAGGGTGTCTTTCGAGTGATAATTTATCTATTTTTTGGCCTCGCGAGACTAACTATTACACATCAAAAATATTCACTTTGATAGTGTCACAAGTGTCATCATTACAAAGGTCGCAAGTGTCACATTTTTCTCACAAGTGTCGCAAGTGTCAGGGAAGCATACTGCCATGATGCCTATGTCGTGCCTATAAATGACATCAGGAAGACACTTGACACACATCAAACACTTAATTTGGAAGAGGAGGAATTCCTAAATGAAGTCATGAACCTTTTGCCATCTAAAAACACTCAAAAAACTTAGTTTTTGGAGAGGAGCACTCCCATATACCTCTTCTGGGAGTGTTGGTGCCCCCCCTTACACTGTCTGGGAGCGTTATAAATCTCCTTTGGCCCTTTTGAGGGAGCATTGGTGTCTTTAGGAGTGTTGTCTCCCCCCTTAAGCCTACTGGGGAGTGCTATAGCGCTCTGATGGCCCTTTTAAGGGAGATCTACCTATTTTAGGCAGCAGTTGAGTTGTTGAGATGAATGGGGGAAGGATATTTTCATTCTTAGAAGGTAGTTGAGCTCGAATCCCTAGTCCAACCATGATCTTAGGGTATATCCTCAACTGAAGGAGGAAAATCCTCAGCTTCCCCAAGGATATCTCAAGTTTTTGAGCCTCTCCAAGGCTATATAAGCAAGCTTTCTCATGGTGAAAAAGGGGATGGGAAATGGAGAATTACACGAGACTTATGATCTCATAAGTGGTGCTGGAACATAGGTGATTTGGAAAAAAGAGACCTATGATCTCATAGGGATAAATTCGTTAAGCTATCGTCATTCATATCGTGGATCTTTTGAGCAAGGGTTAGACAAGGAGGACTTGACAGAACTGTTGTAATCCATCTACTGTTGTAAGTAATGTTTTTTCCTCATTAATATGATTTTCTTGGCCTGTTTCTTTCTAATTCGTGTTCAATATCACATGAATTTGTCTCTTAGTAGATATATCTATTTAGGACTAATCTTTATAGAGTAGGAAGCGGTCGTACTTTGTTTGTTTACAGGGTTCATCGAGGAGCGAAAGATCAGAGCTCAACTCAGAGCGTGCAGGGGAAAATGTCGATTAAAGGTACTTCTCTTCTCCTTCCTTCTCACACACTAGTCCACCTAGATATAAAAGGAAGTCAATGACCATGATAATCACTTTCTGTCTTAGAGTTAAGAGTCTATCTCAAGAGGAGATCTACTTGTCCGCAGGGAGATTTCCCTACAACAGAAACTGGCGAGTCCTTCCATTTCTCCTTCTTCGCCTAGTGAAATCCCTTGGATTTCGCTTTACTCCTAGGGTGGGACTAATGAAAAAGGGCAGCCCTGGAGTCATCTCTAAGTTATTTTCAAACTCTCTAAACATGAAAAATCACCGAGTTTAATTTCTCTAGACTCATTAAAAATATATACATTGAATGGCCCATACGGGACCAAACCCTTACTTCTTCCAGTTCGTTAAACAAAGGAAGAGGGACTTACCAAAGGTGAGTTATATTGGGAATGTGTTATCCTCCTCGAGCTCGTTAAATTAAAAAGAGGTACTTGTCTATCTAGGTGGGGGGAAATTTTGAAGGAAGCAGGCCAAGCAGTTTTTGAAATCATCACAAGTCACTCTTACGGTCGCCCTTGAACACAACACTTTGTCTTTGCATACATTTTAATCCACTGAACCTCTGCATTGAACCAATCCTTTGTGTTTCTTTACTCCTTTGTTTCACCTGACGAAATTCACAGTATCCACTGCATCATCATGTTTTGGTCCATGTCATATTTTTGCTGTCATGCCTTAGTGTTCAAGGGAAGTTCTGCCTCGAGACTCAACCATCACAAATTTCTTGTTTCAAAACCCATGTCAGTCCGTTCTCATCTAATTCACCACCTTATATCTCTGTGTCAATTTTGTGTCATTGATTGGGGATACATCAAGGCCCTCCTGTGACAAGTTTGTCTCCTTTCGAATTCAACACATTATCTGGGAACTAGACCTAGAAACCAGTTAGTACCTTGGGACCTGCATGCCTCAATGGCAGGTATCCTTGCTTCCGACAGTGGGTTTAATTCATTGGCCTCTAATCGGATGATTCCACAAATGTTTGACTTCAACTCATTTATTCACATTCACTGGAATGTACTAGGGTACCTTGGGAATCATTGACATCAATGGTGATCTCCATCGCACTTGTTAACAATTTACCTCATTGATCGGTAATCAAGTGGTTTCTACCATGTTCGACATTAGGACATCTATTCACATGGTTAGATTTGTACTGCATCGAGATCAGTAAGAAGACCCTGGGTTGAGTGATGAATCTGATATATACTTTACCCAGGTTGCGACAGAGATTCTTTTGAGAAAATTGACACATATACTGTTACATAGATCCACATTGTATTGGTCCATGGCTATGTCTTGTTGTTTCGTAGATCCACTGTGTATTTTTCATGGCTAAGACCTGTCTATGACATGGAAGTATAGATCCACATTGTATCTTTGGTGGTTATATCTTTTTACACAATTATGGAACCGCAGTGTATCTTATGGCGGCCATACGTTGCAAGTTTTTTATCACCCAAGCATAGGTATGCCTGCCTTGGGTTTGAAACATATCATAATATTTGTTTGATGGTTGTGTACAGCTTCTACTAGGTTCTCTGATTCCATACCCTTTCTCGAAAAATTCTACAAAGTACTTCAGTCATCAGTTGTTTTCTTCTAACTTCACACTTTGGGGAGAAATCTGTTACACATCAAAATTACTCACTTCGATTATGACCTACTATCGTCATTACAAGTATCGCACATTTGCCACAAATGTCACAAGTTTCAAAAATATCATACTGTCATCTTAATTATTTCATATCCTAAACGACATCACAAGGACACTTGAGACATCCTCAGAAACTGGTTAAAATAAGGTCATGTCATTTGACGAAGAGTACAAATCCTTTTGCCTTGAGAAAACCACTTAAACATCACTTTTGAAGGGCATCACTCCTTTACCCATTAACAGGGAATGCTAGCTCTCCTTTCCCTAGTTTGGGGGAGTGTTTCAACGCTCTGTGCACCATTCTGAAGGAGCGTTGTGTTGTTGAGGAAATCAGGGGAAAATCCCCCTTATCTCTGGAGTTAGTTTGATTCGAATCTGAGGTCAAGGTTGAATCTTAGGGAGGATCCACAACTGATTGAGAAAGATCCTCAAACTATCCCAAGAATCTCTAAGGTGGTTGGGCCTCTCAAAGCCTATATAAGGAGGCCTCCTCATGGTGAAAGGGGGAGAGACATTGAAGACATCAAACTTATGATCTCATAAGGGAGAATTATCAGTGAAAGAATAGTCATTTTGATTGTGGATTATTTGAGCAAAGGAATGGACAAGGAGAGTAGGAAGAGGCTACTGAAACTTCATCAAAGGTATGTAAGTATCTCTTTTGAGTTCTCATTAATACATGTGCTTGGCCTGTTTCCTTCAAGATTATGTGTATCTACATGAACTTGTCTTTGATGGCTAGATCTAGTTTCAAACTAATCATGGTAGAATAGGAAGCATGTTTTGTATTTGATTGGATTGCAGGACTTGTTGAAAATCTTGGGGATCAGAGATCAACTTGGACTAAGCAAGGACAAACATCGTAAAAAGGTTCATATCTTCCTCCTCTTCTCTATAGGTTAGCTTAGCTAGGTTTAAAGGGATTCCAGTGACCAATGTTAGCACCTTTCTGTCTTGGTCTTAGGAGTCTAGAGTCCAAGAGGGGAATCACTTGTCCACAGGGAATCTTCCTATAACAATCATTCCCTTCATTTTTAAGGAACATATTGTCAAAAAAAATCCAAATTCACATATCAAATCTCAATCAAAAAAAATTAAAAAATAATCAGTAGAAAGCTAACAAAATTCTTCACAAGTTTTGTTTTACTGTAAAGTGAAATTCTAAATAAAAAAATATACTTTTGTTTACCAGACGTTGAAGAACTTGTGAAAATAATTCTTTTTTCTCATTAAACAAGAAAAATGGACACCCATCTACATGATTTTACCCAAGTTCACACATATATATACTTATATAAGTATAGTTAATAATTAAATGTGATAAAATATATACATATTGAATAAATAAAATGAATAATATATAAATAAATAATAATAAAGGATTATATTAAAAGTACACCAAGTGGCCACCTAGATGGGGTCCCACCTGGAGAAAGGAGGAGGAAAATTAGAACCAGGCAGTTGGGGGAGTTATTAACCCTGACCGCCCACCCCTGCACATTAACTCCTCCATGGCTCAAACCATGAGAGGAGTTATGTTAGTGCTCCTGGCTGGAATTCTGGGTGAGAGAACCAGTTAGGCACAATGTACCAGGAGGACGCAGAGGTATTTTCTGACTTCAATGGAAAATGGAGAGGTCCTTTCAGGATTTCATGGAGTAAAATTCCACATCCGAGCTCATTCCACTCCATTCTCTCCCTGGTGCATTCGCTCTGCAACGCTCCTTGGCCCTCATGATAGCTTCCGCAACATTGTTCTTTGTGACCTCTCCCTGCAAACCAGTGGCACGGTCTCTACCTCCATCTACTCCAGTCTTCACTTTGGCTCCTCTGTTTCCCTCTAGAGAACCTTGCATCTTCCCCCAACCTTCACTCACTCCTTCCTCCACCTCCCTATCCCTCCCACAATGCCCCGGGAGCGCGGAAATCCCAACAGAGGTGCTTGTAAAAGCAACACCCTCTCTCGGGCTAACAAGATCACCCCCTCTCAAAAATATCTCATCACCCACTTCACCAGTCCTTGTCACTCCCCCCAAAGCACTCATCTGGCTCCCCTCCTTCTTCATGGAGCCAGCAGGGTCAAATTGGAGATGACCTCCTGCACTGCTCATTACCACTCGTCTCCACCTCCACGTTTGCATTACAGCCTGAGCAAAGTAAAAGAGGAGGCACCACCCTTGGGCGAGCATCTCACTCTG
>ML780168.1:406477-419032 GCA_009831015.1 Picea engelmannii | reverse complement strand
CCTGAGACCTTAGCACCTGATAAATTCTTACAACGCCTCCCCTAATTAAATTGTCTCCCTGTTCAAATCAAACCTAGATTAAAACATCTCTAAGATAAATTTGACCGGCCCTAAGAAAAGATCCTCCAAAAATGAACCTAGGGTGTAAAATAACACCCACCTAGGAGTTAATTAAAGTCTTCTAAAAATTAATGAGGGGGTAAATTTAAGTGGAACCCTTGGCGTTTAATTTACAAAGGGGAATTAAAAAAAAAAAGGGTATTAAAGAGGGGAGTATAAAATTTAGGATTTCAAAAAATAATAATAATGATGATAAAAATACTTGTTTATATATTGAAAGGATATTAAACGCATTTATCATTTGGGGGTTTTAACAAAAAAAAGTAATAATAATAAATAATGGAAAGAGAAGAAAGAAAAAGAAAATAAAAAATAAAATAAAAATAAAAATAAGGAAACTTGGAATTAGGAAACTTAAAAAAAATTGGAAAGTAGGAGACATAGGGTAAAAAGCAAAAAGGGAATCAGCATTTAAGGAATTACTAAATTTCAGAAACTTCATTTTAGGAAAGTGAATAAAAACATGAGAGGGGATCTAGGAACCCTAGGAGAAAATTAAGGAGCGATTTTGGGGGTGTGAGGGAATTTAGACTTTTATTTATTAAACAGAAATTCATTATTGGAGAACCTTAGGGATGAGTGACACTTGGACGGTGGAGATTATTTAGAGGTTTAGTCTTTAAAATTTAATTAATTAATAATCAGGAAAGTAGGTGGGTCTCATTTTCCTATAAAAGAAAGGAAAAGGAAGGAAGAAGGGGATGAACGGTTAGCGTAACGTTACGCTGCCGAATTGTGGTTTGACGGATTTTCTTGTGTGGAGTTGGGTGTGTCTCAGCTGTGTTTTTGGAGTGGTAGCTCAGCCGTGGAGGCGAGATGAGATGCTAGTCTATCTCTGGTTCTTGTGTGGCCCCTTTGCGGCTCGAGGGGCTAAGGGGGAAGCAGAGTACCCCTAGCGTTTGGCTCGGAGGTACTGGTGAGCATTCAGCGGTCGACAAGCGGGAGCGGCAAGGAGTGTGGGACTTCGATTCGAGGCGCGAACAACATACAAGGCAGGCGCAAGGAATACGATATGCTTGTTACTATGTTTTTAATTCTGAACTGTAATGACTTCCATTTTGATTGACTGATTTTATATCTAATATGATGTGTGGTTATATCTGAACTTAAATGGCCTCCATATTTATCAATGTTAATCTAGACAAACTGTTGTAGTTTCAAACTGATAGGAGTCCTCTCTTCATTGATTGAGAGCCGTAAGAAATTGCGATTTTAACCAGTTGCATCAGCCTTTAATGTTCATAAAATGTGATTCGGCTTCTTGTGTTGAGACCTTTTTTTACCGTTTGTAAGTCGAACCATTCTATTTAACTGATTGCCGAATTTAGCGTCCTTTTAAATATTCGACTCATGATAAATTGAATACCCTTTTTCCTTCGTTGAAGGTTTCTGGTTATGTCCCGCTTGGAGAGCTGCCAGGTTTAATTGGAATTTTTTTTAGTGTTATTGATTCCGTTCGAATTTAAATGTTTTTACATGGGGCGTTTTGTATTTGTTTGGGCAACTGGCAATCTGTGTGCCATTCAGTTTCTTTACCTTCCCAGTTCCAATTTGGGGCTTTTGTGTTTTTAAATGGCCATACAAACTGGTGAATCTGAATGCAATCAATTATATTTTCTTTTCAAAACAGTCCGTGGAATTTTGCGTTTTTCTGATGCCTTGGGCGATTTTTTTTTTACATCTGTGGGATAGGAATTTACTTTGCACAGTGGGCAACTGTTCTTGGGCATTTTATTTAATTTCGAGCTGCGTTCAAGTGCGATCTCGTCCAAGGCGAGCGACCTTACCTTTCATTTTTTTTGTGTGTCTCCACTTGATCTGCGTTTCACTGTAAAAAGGGGGTCTGCGTTTCTATCTCTGGGTACTGGATAATGTCTGCGATTTACTGGATTTTAGTGGCATTTACATCTGCATCTCTTTCATATCTAATAATGCGTGGGTCTGCATTTGACTTACCTAAAATCTAGCTTCCATATCACAGCGTTTTAATGTTTTTGTTCTATTACCTCTGCGTTTTAATCAAAACTGTGAATGCGTCGATCTACCCTTTATGAACTCTGTGCTCCAATATATTAAAAATGTATGTACATAAAATGGGTGAGTTGGATGTTATATTTTAGAAAAAAAACTGTTTATATTTTAAAAAGGGGTTATATTTTAAATTCTGTTCGGTAGTGTGCTGGAGTTTTAGACAATGCAAGGGCAGTATTACTGCCTAAACTTAGTAGATGATGGTGCCACCATCGTTATACCAACATAGTGTGAAATTTTAAAAGGACAGATTATTATGGCTGCTGTTAAACTTTGGCTTTTTATTCATTTGTTAAATCAGGTCCAA
This sequence comes from Picea engelmannii, assembly GCA_009831015.1. Taxonomy (NCBI): domain Eukaryota; kingdom Viridiplantae; phylum Streptophyta; class Pinopsida; order Pinales; family Pinaceae; genus Picea; species Picea engelmannii. The sequence goes on along the minus strand of ML780168.1, from coordinate 416,574 downwards.
TCAATTTCTGTCATGTAAAGGCGTCGATTTAAATAAAGTCATTAATCCTGCATGTAGTCTTTTAATGCGAAGTCGGAAGACAGTTTAGCACTGATGTTAATATTAGTCTTGATATTGTTATGTCGCTGACAGTATGTTTTCTCCTGCATTGTAGCGGAAAATACCTCGCCATTATTTACTGTCCATTCTGCCACCTGCTGTTACTCCATCGTGACGTAATACTTTAAAAAAAAAATGCTAATTTAAAAATGGAAAACGCAGCCACATTATAAAATAAGCGAATAGCATAATGCGTTAAGCCTTACTGACACCCAATTATGATATACTTTGCTTTTCTCTATGTCGATTCTGATGATGTTCTCTAAAATTTGTTGTTTATACAATTATTTTGTCATTCCCATATCGCCCTCTTCAGGATTGCCTTTTTTTAAATTTTACTGTTTTACATATTGATTTTAAATTCTGATGCTATCTGTATGAAGCCTTTATATAATTGGTATATTGTTTTAAATTTGTTGTTTTAATTGCTATCCATATGAAGCCTTTATATCCGTATGAAGCCTTTTAATTTTGCTGTTTTATATATTGATTTTAAATTCTGATGCTATCCGTAAATTCTGATGCTGTTTCATGCTATATTGTTTTATATAATGGCGTTGTCAATGGTTGACTTTGTCTAGGGTCCTCTAAATTGGTATTTAAACTTTGTCAAATAAATTGGGTTAGTGTTATATATTTCCACCTTAGTTATATTGTGATTTTAAATCGAGATCGTAATGTTACCTGGAACAGGATGGCTTGTACCTGTGATGTTATTTTACATTATCCTCGATTATTGTTACTTCTGATATCAAACGTTCTTATAAGCATTATTTAAATAGGGTGTTTTTAAAAGGAGTCATTTTTATTTATCGTTCTTGTAAATTTTTGTCAAAATTTATATTTAAGGTTATTTAAGTATTGTCTCCTTCTAAATTGATACGTAAATGAGACCTTGATTATTGTCATGGCCTTATCTATGGAAGATCCCACTCATGATGTCATCTTAAAATTTATGAAGGATTATTTAAATGAAGATGGTTTAACATGATGTCTTTTAAAAACATAATGATTGGGATATTATTAAATTTGATGTCAATCTTACAATATGGATAGTTGTCACCATCCTTTTAAATGTTATTGTATTATAAAATTGCCCTTTTTAAAATTTTGAGGTGTAATGTATTTCAAATTAAGATTCCTATAATCATATAATCATGATGCTATGTCCATATAGGATGCCTCTCTAATAATTTGCTATCTTTAATCATGGTTATTTAAGTATGGATAGTGMCACATCCACTATGCYCCTTTTAACCTWGCCWTTTWAWTTTAGTTAATTTAGGTGGCCAATTTAATTTAGGTTGTATGTTGTTTCCCCAAATGATTTTACCTAAGTATGATCTCATTTTTAGTGCATTACTATTGGACCTTAGTGAATGATTTTATCTTGTAAGGTCCTTATGATCGTAGTGGTGGCAGCGATATTGACACAATGATAGACAGATAATGTTCCATGACAGCGATATTGTAACTATTACTTATTGATTAATAACACGTAGGGGGCGATAACCTGGAATTACGTACCTTAAAATTTCCCCAGTTAGTATTTTAGGGTGGTTGTTCATGTAAACAATGTTGAAATTGGGTTCAGTTGTCGGAGTCCTCTTGTCACGCGCCTTCCGCAAGGGGTGCAGTCGCTTTTCTTATGTATGTTGTACTTGATTGTGGGTAGTTGGTTGCTTGGTCTGTCATGTCGGGGGGGGATGTAGACACCTCCATGTTCCTCAGAACAGTCACCAGCCCTGAGACCTTAAATGGTTAAAATCGATGGGAACCTGGGCTTGAGCGTTGATTATGTGTCTTGGAGGTCCTAACCTTGCAGGGTAGGACAGGCGGGTGGTCAGTTTTACTTTTTCATTAAATGTTGCATTGTGCACCTTATGCCTATGGTTGTACATTGGTTGCAGTTCTTCGTCGTGTACCCTTAGTCTTCTAGTGATGAACATCGTGGTTGCGTCTGTCAGTTGTCCAGGGCATTGCACAGTTATGTGTGGTGTTACTTCTACAAGCGCGCACACACCTTAAACACACACAAAAAAAAAATTCACCTGTTACTAGAATGGTTGTCGTAACAACGTAGTTCGTTACATCAGCAAGATCAAAGAATTCAAATCCTTGATAAAGAACCCTTCTGTAAGGAATATTAAGATACTCAGGTCAGATAATGGAGGAGAATATACCTCAAAAGAGTTCGTGAACTTCTGTAGAGATGTTGGGATCAAGAGGGAACTCACTACTCCCTATAATCCTCAACAAAACGGTGTAGCTGAAAGGAAGAACAAAACAATTATGGAAGTTGTGAAGACTATGATCCATGATCAAGATCTTCCTATGTGCTTATGGGCAGAAGTAATAATGGAAACTATTTATGTGCAAAACCGATTATCCCATAGTGCACTTGGGTTCAAGACCCAGGAAGAGATGTTCACCGGAAAGAAGCCAGAGGTAAGCCATCTCAAAATATTTGGCTTCCCAGTCTTCATACACATTCTGAAACAGAAGAGAAATAAGCTGGAACCCTCTGGAAAGAAGGGAATATGTGTGGGATACTGTGAGGTTTCCAAGGCCTTCAGAATCTATATACCAGGTCACCACCACATTGAGATCAGCAGGGAGGTGACCTTTGATGAATAAGAAGCACTTAAGAAATCAAGAATATTCCATCTTGAAGAAGTATATGAAGAGGAACCCGTAATTCCCAGGATTGCAAAATCTGTGAGGGAAGTTCCCAGAGCTGCAGAATAAGTGAGGGAAGTCATAACTTCCCCTGATGAGGAAACTCCTGAAGACCATGATGTAACAGAAGTTCAAGAACCTCCTCAAATGACCTTCTCCCATAAAAGAAAGCTTGCTTGGGAAAGAGAGATTATTCAAGATGGAGAGAAGTACGGTGTTCCCCAAGGAACTACAAGACGGGTGAAAAGACGAAAGCCATTCTCCATTTATACGAATTTTATGTGTGATCTCCTAGAAGAGGAGCCTACCTGCTTTGAAGAATCCATTCAGAGGAAAGACTAGGAAGATGTCATGACAGAGGAATACCAATCCATAATGAAGAACAAAGTATGGGAAATAGTTCCCAGAATGAAGAATAAACATGGGGTATCCTCCAGATGGCTCTTCAAAATAAAACATGTTGTTGATGGAAGTATTGAGAAGTATAAAGCAAGATTTGTTACTCATGGATTTTCCCAAAAGGAAGGAGTTGACTATGAAGAGACATTCGCTCCTGTGGCCAAATACACTTCGATCAGGACCATCATAGCTCTTGCAGATAAGATAAAGTGGAAGCTGCACCAGATGGACGAGAAGACAACTTTCCTAAATGATGTCATCGAAGAGGAAGTGTATATAGAGCAACCTCAAGAATTTTAGGTTGAAGACAGGAGGTTTCATGTCTGCAGATTGAAGAAAGCCTTATACAGATTGAAGCAAGATCCTAGAGTTTGGTATGGCCATATAGATAGTTTCTTGACGAGCTTAGGCTTTACTAAGAGTAAAGTAGACTCAAATCTCTACTTCAAAATTATGGATAATGAGCTAGTAATCTTACTGCTATATGTGGATGACTTATTCTTAACTGGAGAAGAAAAGCTCATCGTTGAATGTAAAAGGATACTTGCCTCTAAATTTGAAATGAAAGACCTTGGCCTAATGCATTATTTCTTAGGTCTTGAGGTATGGCAGAGTCCAAAGAGGATCTTCCTTAAACAAGGGAAGTACACGGTCGAGATCTTAAAGAGATTCAACATGCTGGAATGCAAACCCATGAATACACCCATGGAAGCAAAGCTGAAGTTGTTGGTCGATACTTTGTCAAATTTGATTGATGCCACACTGTACAGACAGATTATTGAATCACTGATGTACCTGATGAAAACCAGACCAGACATTTTTTTTACTGTGAACACCTTGAGTCAATTTCTGGTAGAGCCCATACGTGTTCACCTAGTGGCTGCAAAACATGTGATGAGGTACCTTAAAGGTACGATAGATTATGGTCTCAATTATGATGGAGATCATAATTTCACATTGAGTGGATACACTGATTCGGATTGGGTAGGAAGCATTGCTGACAGAAAAAGAACTTCCAGATGTTGTTTCAGTTTGGGATCATCCATGATTTCGTGGCAGAGTAGGAAGCAATCCAGTATTTCTCTCAGCACAATGGAAGCAACGTACATTGCCGCATGTTCTACTAGCTGTGAAGCTATATGGCTTTGAAAGTTGTTGACCAGTCTATTTGACCTAGATATGGAAGCAACCACGATCCTATGTGACAACCAGAGATGCATAAAGATGATAGAGAATCTTGTATTCCATGACAGGTCGAAGCCTATAGAGATTCACTATCATTACATCCGTTACATGGTGCAGAGAGGAGCCTTGAAGATCCTGTATGTTAGCACGGATGAACAAGTTGCTAATGTGTTGACCAAACCTCTATCTCATGTAAAGTTTGAACACTTTCGAGATAAGCTTGGTATAGTTCAAAAGGACTCTCCCTGAAAGGGGGAGTATATGTGATTCCTTGCTTCTGACCTCACTGTTAGACGTAAAGCAAGATGATTCCTTGCTTCTGACCTCGTTGTTATACGTAAAGAAAGATGATGTGTGTGTTCCTTGCTTCTGGCCTCACTGTTAGATGTAAAGAAAGTTGATTCCTTGCTTCTGACCTCACTGTTAGATGTAAAGCAAGATTATGTGTGTGTTCCTTGCTTCTGACCTCGCTGTTAGACATAAAGTAAGATGAGTCCTTGCTTCTGACCTTGTTGTTAGACGTAAAGCAAGATGATGTATACCTTGCTTCTGACCTAGTTGTTAGACGTAAAGCAAGATGTGACTTGCACTGAGCTACCAGCTTAACAGCTGTGACATAGAGCCAGTCTAGTACTGTGATGGGCTAACCTAGTGTTATGATGAGGTATCATTTTTTATACTGATACATATTGATGCAGATAATGATGGCATTCTTTCAAGAATGATGATGTTGCTGATGAAGAAAACTTTAAATGATTTATAGATACGCCAGCTAAGATGATATTGATGATGTTTTCCTCTCACCTGATGTTGTTGATGATGTTGTCCTCTCTCTCTTGCATGATGTTGTTGAAGAATACCCTTATTGTTAAGGGGGAGTGTTGAAATAATGTAACTACAAAGAGTATTCTTATTAGTATTGATATTTTATTCATAGGATCAATCCCCATTGTGGATTGATCATGTCGGACATTGTAATAGGACCAAATCCCCTTTTGCGGATTGGTCAAAAGACAATTGTAACAGGAAGAATAAGAAGTCAGCCCCAACAGTTAATTAAGAGACCCGGAAATATAATAAAGGTGGGTTTACCCACCCAGATTGAGAAGTTGGCCCTGCTAGTGAAGAGACACTTCACATGTGCCAGAACTTGTATAAATAAAGGAGGCTAGCATCTCATTTGAACATAACTCACTTGCTCAATTTGAGAGACAAGTTCTGATCTGTTACCGGCAAAGGAGAGAGAGAGTGGCACATATCTTGGAGAGGACTTTTTGTTTTAGCATAGAGATCTCTTGGCATTGTATTGGTTATTTATATTAAGTAAGTTATGTTGGGTTTTCTTCCCCTAGAGGGTTTCCCAAGATAAATGTTGTGTCTCTTTTGAATGTGTATTTCTCAGTGATCTTGTTCTTATGTTTCTATTATCTATTGAAATGAAAAGAACTATAATAATGGCATAAATATTAACAACTTTGTAACATTTAGGTTAACTTAAATAACCAACTAACTTATGATTAGTGTTTTAACATCCCACCTTAATCATAAGTTCGTTCTTGCCTGAAAAACTGCCACTACTTGACAATCAAAAATGTGTCAAGCGAATATTCAGAAGGTTGGTTGAATATGCTCTCTGAACTTTGAAAAAAATAGCAAAAGTTGATGTCTTCTACTAAATTGGTGGTTTAAGGTTAACCACAAACTCATTTGGTGGTTTCAGGATGACCACAAACCTATCTGGTGGTTTCGAGATGACCACAAACCGAATGTCTAGCAGAATCTGATGTCTTGTACTAAATGGCATGGTTTTAAGTTGACCATAAACTAACAAGAGCTCAAGGCTCAAAAATATGAAAATGTAACAAGAAGAACTTCATTTATTCTGCTCAATTGGTTTTAAGTTGACCACAAACTATAAAAAACAATATCATTTGTTCATAGACTCTAAATCAAACTTGGAACCTGAATCAACTAGATTTCCATCCTGTCAGGGACAAGTGGTTCCAATTCCCTTGACTGTCATTCTCATGTATTGCCAAGAAGAGATCCATCGCATCAAATTGTCTTCCGGCGGAGTCTGAAGACTCGATCTTCAACTCAGAAGACTACATCAAATGAGCCCCGATCATACCCTAAATCATCAAATTTTGAAAAACATTCATGTCCATCAACTGTAGAAATATCTCCAATCAAGTACGACTGTACTTGTGTATAAATCTGGCAATAAGACTACTCCAATAAATTGGCTTCCAAACGCCAACGCCAATTCCCTAACCATTCAAAATTAATTTGTTTCCTCTTGCACTTTTGACACCTTACTGAGGGATGATTTGTCTTCCCACTAAATTTGCATGGGTGAAGATCAAAATAGTTTGACTTATCATGGCCAAACCGGTGACACTGTTTGCACTATATGGGTTCTTTATCCGACCGATTATAAACATCATCATCAGCTATATCCGATACCTTTTCCTTACCAATATCCGCAAGCTTTGTCATCTTATCATCATTCAAAAAACCTCCACTCACAAAAAAAACATGTTCGCTATAATTAGGAAAATGAAAAAGGTTGTCAACATCCTGTATATATCCTAGTCCATATCGATTTCGTTTAAATCGTAATTCTTCCCATGGTCTAACAATACATTTATTCGAAACTTTTTTTGACATAGGTACTTTATTCAACTCATCTTCATGTTTATGACTTTCATCACTAATCAATTGAGCATCTTCATTCTCATCCTTGATGTCATTGTGGTTTTTAAAATCACATTGTTGGTGTCGAAGAAAACTTAACTCATCAGACAACAACTTGTTTTGAAGTTTGAACATATGAATCTTCTTGTGTGTTACTTGTAAACAAGTAATCACTATACTAAGAGTGCACTTGTTTATTGCAAGTGTATATTTTGTAGTTGAGTTAATTAATGTGCGCAATATTGTAAATAGTTCATCAATTCTTTCCATTTGTTTGTATGTTGATGCCACAAAATTCAATTATGTATCTTGTTGTGCATGTGAAGAGGAATCGTTGCATGAATGTTGCCAAAACTTACAAGATAACCAATGACGATGCACAAAGATCCTAAGAGAGACCCCCTTATTCAATTTCGGGTGGGTCAAAGAGGACTCCTTATAACTTCCAAAAGCTCCTTATAACACCTTTACAAAAAGTCTTCAAATAAATAACAAACCCTTATAACTCCAATTACAACCACTCTTTAACACCCTTATAACTTCAAGTACATTTAACTATAATAATGAAGAAAACTCCTCCATACAAATTTTCAATCTTATTATGCTTTATTCTTCATATAGTAAATTCTTTCTAAATCCCCTCACACCAAGAATTTTGAATTTACCTTTTGTAAAAAGTGATATTTAAAAAATGATATTGCTCCATTCCAAAAATACCAAAAGATCGACCATACTTTGATTTTAAGTACAAATATATTGATTACTTACTCAATAATGAAATCGCATGCATATGTCGTGAGGTGGTTCTCTACTCTTCAAACTACAATAAAATCTCCAGATTGCAAGTCGCTTCTCCCATTATTAGCCAGATCGAAATTCCATTTATGTGGGAAATCCCTTCATTCAAAACCAATAGGGAGAGTGCATGACTCAGACATGCAGCCCATTCACCAAATTGAGGGATGTTTATTCAACAACTTCTCTTTCACAGAGGTTGGGTGGCTTCCCAAGTTTCAAAAATTGGCTACTCTCTTCCACCGAATCACCAGGAAAACAGATGGAGGGCTCTTTTCACCAAAGCCACAAACTCGAGATCAATTCTTTGCTTCAATTACCGAGGGTTCATGATTGAGAAGTGTTCTCCTTTCAAATATTCCCTCCTTCGAGATACAGAAGGCTATCCATAGCAGGCATACTGCTTTGCTTCAGAGAAATAAAATTAAACCCCAATGGCCAAGTAAGTGAGCACCAACGAAAATGAACTGTTCAGAGATCAAACCAAAATGTCTCGCCGTCTGGATCAAGTATTAGGAAACTCAGAGGATAAATGTCGATAATATATGAGGTGCATTTTGTAACAAATACATCTGCACAATGGACGCCTTTTACACAGCAACATACTTTTACACAGCAATGGATTTTTACACAACAATCAGACCAAGAATCAGTTTCTCCCTCTCCTCGGGCTCCCTCAAATCAGAATGACGTGGATTCTCCTTCAACAACATGGATTCTCTTCCTTTATGCAGACTTGTTCAACAGTCACTTCTCACAAATCAATCCTCCTCTAGTTTTATAGGTTGCCCACTTCATCACTCTTACTGCACTTCAACTCCATGGAAAAAAACTACCATGGATCTACTAGGCTCATAAGATCAATATCATGCTCTGATAAACCAATAGGCCTCTAAGATCATCTACATGCTCTTATACCACTGTTAGATTCATAATGAAGAAAAGAGCAGAAATATAATGGAAATAATAGAAGCAATCAAGAAACCATGATGAACGGAAATAACTAAACAATGGCAAAAAAGACATACTCTATTCATCAATGCTTCTATATAATCGTGTACATAGATGTACATATATAATACAAAAGATCATAACTGTCATGCAACCATATAACAGTTAGGTTAACTTAACTAACCAACTAACTTATGATTAGTGTTTTAACAATCCCAAGGTTGCACATGTAATTATCCTTTTTATTTCATTTAAAAATCCATTTTCCCTCACATTCCCCAATGTGTTCACATTTTTTCTCTTAGATGTCTCTTAGTTCCCCAAATTCTCATTTAATAAGTGTCCCCTAACCATATCTTAGTTTGAGTTGGTTTAGGAGTYTTCTTTTAGTTATACTTAGTGGTTKATTGASTCAAKATACCATTCTATRTCTACACATATTCTCTCATGTTTTAGTTTCTTTCTATTTTAAAAATCCCTTTTATTATTTTCATGCACACATGTGCAGTTTACCCAACCTTTAAATTTGTATTCCCCTTTTTACTAGATTTAAATTATATCTCAATTCCTTAACTTGTTTAATATTTTATTTAGTACCTCATTTAAACTCAGACTTAGAATTAGGTTTGGATTTAGGATTAGACTCTTGTCAGGCTTCTAATTTATAATTTACTAATTAATTAATACTTTGTTCTAACAAGATCTAAATATTTCATTATATTTTCTAGGTTGTCTATATTTTAATTGAATCATAATTTAATTTCGCGACGTTCCCTTCAAGACTCACCTCTGTGCTCTAAGGGTGCCACTCACCTTTGACTGGTTTTGGAACTTTGTCCAACCCTTGGAGTCAACACTCCATTCAGTCGACCTTGTGAGAGACTAAGGGATTCTAAGGAATAAGGATTGTGCCTTATTGCGCGCCCGTTAGATTTCCTCATGAGTGACCGTCTCAATCTTCCCTCATGGCATCATGTACCTCTCGAACTAGGTAATCATTAACCTATAATTTAGGTCATGGTGGGAGTGCTAGTAGGCTGTGACAGGGATGTTGCCACACCTCTCCCTCAAATGTTTGGTTTATGTGCATGACCCCTTTACTCAATATTTGATTCGGATTAGAAAGCATCATCAAGCCTACATCCACTAACAAAAATAGTGTCAATAATCCATATACATAAATCATACTGTAATCAATCATATATAACATGTGCTAAAATTGAAATACTCATAGAAAATGCAATGCACTCCCTGACTCAATCCATAGTCCAAGGAAGTCCATTTATGCCATC